>JAMBLF010001095.1:0-139930 GCA_030578115.1 Leucoptera coffeella
GTACGCACCCCACCCTACCACGCCTCTAATCTCCTACAGATCAACATCTTTAATGCCTTTGGGAATATCCTTTTGGTTATTTATAGTACCTACTACTTAACTCTACTATTAGAGTCATGATGGATTTAAAAAAAAAAAAAAAAAAACACACTTTACGAGCCCCACACTTAAGATATTCCATTTAATACTGGTCCCTGAGTAAGTAAGCATTCTATTAACGTCTCGGACAACACCAACAAGTATTTGACCTATACGTTCAATAGATGGTTTCATGTAATGAGGGGATGACCCTATGATTGCAGACATAGACGAGTGCGCGTTGGGGCGGCACAACTGCGCCCGCGCGGGCCCCGACTACTCGTGCGTCAACATCCAGGGCTCCTTCCGCTGCGTTCAAGAAGCCCCAGCCAGAGTACGACGACGAGTACTACTACGATCTCAGAGTGAGTGCCTCTCTCCGTACTACATGCTTGATCCCACTTTTAAGCTCATCATTTGTTTTCTAATGTGATAGGTGGAAAACCATGCCGCCATATATTGAGAAATAGGCAGGTTTTCGTCAAACTTTTCCCTCACGTAAATCAATAGCAGATAGGTCAGTAGTCAGATAGGACCATCTATATGGTCACTCGTTCAAAATCTGTCTATCGTGTCTGTTCACCCGTACAACTAGTGACGTCCAGTGTCCATTTAATTTAAAATCTTATATCATCTAAGAGTCTTTGTTAAATAATAAATAAATGTTATTTTTTACCGTATTACAGAGAGGAAGAAACCGTAGCCAGTCCCATACCCGCACCAGTCACAGAGCCAAGTACCACAACTACAGTTGCTACTGCAGTCGAAGAGGCTGCTATATCCAACACCATTGCGGGCAACGAAAACGCTCCCAATATCGATGTGAGAATAAATATAAACAATATAGATGAGCCTCGCAACACTACCATTGAACCTCCGATGAGATCCCACGCAAACTTGGCTAGATTACAACAATACGCAAAATGCATCAGTTGCTGAAGTTACAGAGAAAACAAGTAATGGAGAGACGGACAACGTAAATATATCAGAAACACCTACGGATACAAAGCCTGCTGAAAATTGATGCAGTAGATACTACACCCAGAATGGTCGTACTAAAAGCGTCCAATAAAACAGCTGTCATCCACGGCCAGAAAATAGGAGATGGATCCATTTTGATTGACACGGGCGAAATTCCTCTCAAGGAATGGACTAGAGTTGGAGATACGTCTGAGTCGAGAACGTGCCAAACTGGGTTTACGTTAGACGAATACGGAGCATGTGTAGGTAGGTATGCTAATTATATTATAACCTCGGTAAGATGCTTAACTGTTTGCTGCCGTTTATTGAGGAGTATCAATGAAATAAAACTGGCCAATACTTTAAACTTCTTCAATACTACGATTTGATTTTCATTTTCCTCCTCAGTTGTCAGAAAAGAATAATTTTTCCTGTATTGGCTGCAGCTTTTATCTACAAATTGTTCAAAATTGTTTGTATTATTGTATTTTTTTATTTCCTACTCGTATGAAAACGTTCCAGTACTGTTTATTTTATTGTTATTCAAATATTTCCATGTATCTATTGACAGACATCGACGAATGCGCGACCAACAACCACACCTGTTCGGGGCTGACAGAGATATGCAACAACACCATGGGTGGCTACGTGTGCGAGTGCACCACGGGGCTCCGGATCGGGGGCCACTGCTCTTCGCCCATCACTGCGCCGCCCCTCACCACCAAGGCGCCCGCCGCCAACTCTAGGAATGCGGCAGGTGTGGAGAGCTTTTTATTGAACCTTATAAAAAATATATAAGAGGTTTTCAATTTCATATGGACATCTTACTTCTCCTATTAGGAAAAACGCTGTCAGTAATCTGTCGTAATTTTCTCATATATTTTTTTAAAACCCAATGCACATATGTATATTCAAAACAAGTGTTCGAAATACTAAGTTTATGTAGTTGCATCTTATTTTCTTTGCTTGATATATATTAAATAGGTAAAAAAGTTTTCATGCTAATGCTAATATGAGTTTCGGTTCCCGGTATCAGCAGAAAAATATTCCTTCTTTCCTTTCTTTTTATCCCTTAATAGCCATAATAAGCGACTACTTAACTATGTTAAACCCATTGTGCTTACTATGTTGTGTAGATCGCTACCGCGAGTACCTGTCGACGCGGCTGTACTCCGGGAGGCCCTTCATGTCCCGGAACCCCTGCGACACCGGCTTCCGGTGGAACGTCAACGCCGGCAAGTGCGAAGGTGAGCAAATCAGTTCTCAATGATCCCTTCCTTGAATGTTATTTAATTTAAACATAATTTAAAATTCTTCAGTAGTTACTTTAGTTTTATTTGGTGCTTTAAGCAATATGCTAGTAGAAGAAATAAAAAAATCTTCGTAGTTTGAAATTTTATGTTATTGTAGAAAATTACCAACAAAAAATTTAATACTGCTAATGATTCTAAGCATATTGCCCAATTTCTATGTGTCTGTTATTGTTTTGCAAAAGTTCTTTGTAATTGATCTGAGCCCTTATTCAGCGCGGAAATGCTGCCAGCATCTTGGGCACTCTCCCTGTTGGCAGTGATTTGGCTCAAATATTTTATTTATAGTTTTATAATAATTTATTTATAAATAAATTTAGTAAATAGTTTAACAGGTAAGTTTATATTCATGTGAATACACCCTTATTCCGCAGACATAGACGAGTGCTCGAGCGGGCGGCCCCTGTGCGCGGACGTGGAGATCTGCGTGAACACGGAGGGCGGCTACCGCTGCGAGTGCCCACCCTGGGCGCACACCTGGGACCCCGTCAAGTTCCGCTGCATCCCCAACCGGGACAGGGGCCGGTTCCCCTCAGGGTTCGCTAATGCTCCTAGCAACGGTACGTCCTTAGTAGAAACAGACGTGAATAAGTTGTGTGTGGGTAGTATTATATTGGTTCATTAATTGCACAAAACGTACATTTCACGACACCACCAACTTATCATGTACCAATTAGCGATTGACTGGCGACTTTTTACCCATGTTCCATACTATTGTTAACACGAACTCAAGTATTTTAAAATAGAGGACATGATTACAATCGACCACACAGTGGATACTTTGTCGATATTAAGCAACATGGTGTGGGTTCCAGGTGACAAAGAAGCGCGACCTCGGCCAGTTGAAGCGAAGGTAAACTCGTCTTCTTCAGCCAGTGGTGCTGCCGAAGACACTGGCTGCAAATCAGGATATGAACGCAATGAAAAGAACGAGTGTGTTGGTAAATATTACATGCAAATACCTTTATCAGTAGCCGGATACACCTAGATCATTGACCCTCTCTTCCTTCTAACTTGGACACCAAACCGTTTTTTGGACTACTTTCAGACTGTCCAAATAATGTTTTTCTCATAGTTCCATATTATCATTTGTACAAAACTTTACAAAAAATCGATGTATCAGCAGATACTAGGTTTAAAATCCGTTTGAGCACGTACCAATGGCAATGAAGTTTAGAAAAAAATCTGCGTCTATTTTAGTAATAAAAATACATTATCGAAATGCAATGAACTACGATGAGGGAGAAAAAACGTGACGAAACCTACCTGTTCTATGAACAGGTAATAGTTTTCATAGTACGACATTGATCGCAGTCAAATGATGTTGACCAAACTTTTGCTGACTTACTTAGATTTATTCTCGACTTTCCACGACATCTTCTTTCAAGCTCAGATTCAATTTACTCTTAATCCTTGCAGACATTGACGAGTGCGCGCTGGGCTACGCCAAGTGCGGCCCCGAGCAGATCTGCACCAACCAGCCCGGGGGCTACTCGTGCAGCTGCCCAGTGGGCTTCGCGCTCTCGGGAGACCACCTCTGCGAGGACCTGGACGAGTGCGCCACCAGCGGAATGGTAACACACATTTTGCGGACTTTCGATTTTTGTGATTTTTTCCGAGGTTTAAGTAGTAGGCCCTTCAATGAAGAGTTTTTTAAAAAGATGTGGGTGATTGGGGTTTGATAAGGTAGTTTTAGGGTATTGTCTTGTCTAGCCAGTATTTCAATGTTTCGTACTCAAGCTTATTTTTATTCCTTATGGATTATGCTTACCGATGTCTTTTTCTTTGTTTCCAGCCGGTTTGCTCGCAGAATGCTGACTGCATCAACACAGTGGGATCGTTTCAGTGCAAGTGCCACGAAGGATTCAGGACTGCTCCATTGAATTCTAAGGTAAGCATTCATAATCTAAAACTCGGATATAAGCTGAATGTGTCGGTCTAGAAAGAAATAATAATGCTGACTGGCTGCCGTACTTGCCAGAATGTCAAAAGATTAAGGGTTAATTATCTATTGGGTGATGAACTAAGAACCTGTCAGCAATGTTCCATATAACATCTCAACCCCAATATTAATTCCAAACAGTGGCCCAGTATATATTATTGTCTCTGTACGATTCTGTTCACTCCGAAACGGATTATATTAGGTAAATGTGTACGAATGTTATGTTTATGTGAGGGAAAAATGTCTTACCTAAGCGCACCAAAGTGAAAAGTGCTGACTGTCCTATTAATACGCGTGTAGAGCTAGCGATAGAAATACTTCGTAATTATTGAGATGGAAAGCAAATATATTATGGCGACTCCACAAGAGTTTATGCTCGAGAACTAACTAACGCCTAACGCCATCTGTCGGCAGGTGTGCGTGGACGTGGACGAGTGCGTGGAGAGCCGCGCGGGCGCCCTCTGCCAGCAGCGCTGCAACAACGTCTGGGGCGGCTACAGGTGCACCTGCCACCGGGGGGTACAAGCTCAACGACGACAACAAGTGAGTTATACGTCGTTCTAGTTTGGGCAATTTTAGTAGGTGTCGGTGGCTAGTATGTCTTATGTTAGGTTTTTACTATTTATTTCAGTGGTAATATGATATTGAGGATACAGGTGACAAAATATATAAAAATAATTAATTTGTGGTTAGATTAATGACTGACGTATTAACAAAAAAAACAACAAAACGCATTCACGACCATTAACCCTTGCGGGGGTAGTCAGAGGTTCAGGTGTCCATCTCCGCAATTGCGAAGGTAGTAATTCTATGGACACCTCGAACCCACGTGTTAACCAGATGATAGTCAGTACTCAATGTGACAGGTGGTCAGCCATGTCTCCATTTACAAGCACTAACTATTATCTGTTCGACGAACAGGTAGGTTTCCTCACGATGTTTTCCCTCACCGTATAATTCGATGTATTTTGTAAATGTGTTTTTTATTACGAAAATGTACATAGAAATTCATTAAAATTCACCTATCAAAAGATATCGATTTTCTTGGACTAATTTTTACCTAGCATAATTATTTCCCACTTGAAGTATCTGTGTACGCGTACTAAGACCATGTGTTTTGTAGGACGTGTTCGGACGTGGACGAGTGCGCCGTGTACAAGACGAAGAACATGTGCGTGAGCAAGTGCATCAACGAGCCCGGTAGCTACCGCTGCACCTGCCCCAAGGGCTACCGGCTGGGCCACGACGCCCGCAGCTGCATCGGTGAGACCTTCCACTGCACTCACCAAGCATTCACAGTCAACGAGCCCTACAAGTCTGTTATAGATAGAGTTATAGATTCTATACCCATCGGACATCTTATGTTAACTGGATAGTCAGCACTAAATACGGCAGCGGGGTGTACCGTGTCGCTATTTAATTGTTATTTTTATCACCTGTTACGAAGTTTGGTAAGATTTTTCCATCATGTTTTATCTCATCTTAGAAGATGTACATTATTGGAAAAAGACTTTGTTATGTGCTCCAGATAAGGATTTTATTTTAAATTATAGCACATTTCTGTTCTGCTCTATCCTTTGAATCATCACAGCCTTACCAAAGCTCTGTCCACTTCATCGCCCATTGACTGATCTGTTTCCCTCTACTGGCTGTAGACATCAACGAGTGCGAGACAGGCGAGGCGCTGTGCTCGTCGGCCAACGCGTCTCGCTCCAGCATCGAGACCTGCATCAACATCCCCGGAAGCTTCCGCTGCGAGAAGTTCACCTGCCTGCCCGGATACGTGCTCGTCGACAAACAGTGAGCAACAGAACATTCGTCTTCATAGCCGTATAGACAATGGCTATACTTCTAGCCTCTATTGGAGGATTGACCTTGCTCTTTCATTCTTACGGGATATACAGGAATTTCAAGATTTATATATTCTAAGTCACTTTTAGCATAAAAATTGGGTTCATGATGTCATATGGATGTTACCAGCTTGTCGTACAATATACTCCATGATTTTTTTTCTTTTATCTTCTAATCTTACTCGTCTCGTCTTAGCTTAGTTTCGCTTTTTTCTCGTTCTTAAAAAATAAGGTCAACGAATTGATCTTTATATTCAGATCAGTTCTACGTGGTGTCGTTTTTTCTACCACTAAACTAATCTAAATTTATCAGATGATGAAATTTAATTAAAAAATTCTTACTGAGACTTGAATACAATGAAACAAGCTGTAAAATTATTCATCATTGTCTTTGTTCGTGTGTAGAATCTCAGTATTTGATCGTATTTCGTTGACAGCCGCTGCCTTAAAGAGAACCGGCTGTGCGACATCGCGGACTGGGAGTGCATCCACCAGCCCAGCACCTACTCCTACAACATCATCTCCTTCGTGTCCAAGCTGCACATTCCCGACTCCAAGGTAAACGATAGGGCATACTAAATACATACATTATTATCATTCTAATTAAATTACAAAATTAGAATGATAAGTGCTGTGTGCATTTCTACTCGACATGTTGTATAGGGAGAAATTGAATCTTTTTGACGAGTGATTTCAAATTATGTATCACTATTTCATACTATTGCCATTGTAACCCCATTTATTATATAATTAATGAATTAATTTTGCTAACAAGTAGATTTCAAGAAGATAATCGCAAAGCTGTTGTTGTCAATATACTGATAGGGTGTAAGAGTATTATGTTAAGCAATGTGGTTAAATCTTTGGTATTCCGTTTCAGTTGAACCTATTCGCGATGACTGCGCCTCGGGAGCGCCGAAGTGAAGCTGATTTCGAGCTGAAACTTGTCAAAGTGGATGCGCCTCCGACTGTCAAGAAGAAAGCTACCATCGATTCATTCGCGTAAGTAGACTGCTTGACTAAACAATAATGTAACCAGATGCCTTTTTATTTCCATGTCATAATATGGTTAAGCTTATATTTAAAAGTGTTAACGAAGCTAACATTACTGTTGTTCATTCATTTAGTGTCTCCAATAATATAGACGTCTATTGATTATTATTAATTAAAAAATTACCTACTAACTGTAGTGAATTATAACGTTTTGAATGGACCAGAGATTTACCCACCGAAGGACTGACTATCCTCGGATTTTTTTTATTTAACGTAGGGTCCAATTATTCACTATCATGGAATTATCATGTCCTTATCTACAACCTGATAATTTAGCTTCTTATAAAGAACTTCGATGTGAAAACTTGTAAATGCCTGGAGTAAGTCGCAATACAAACTAAGGGCGTTTCAAAAATTGTTGTTGTTGTTGCCATCCTATGGTACCCCAGTGGTAAAAAGGGCCTTCGTGAGACGTGTTTAAAAAATTAGAAGGGAGTAACGTTCACTCATTTTTGTAACGGTAAAAATAAAATAATTCATTAGGCGCAAATTATAATTATAAACCATTTGTAGCAAAACGAAACATTATTGACAATGTTCTTCTTATATCTTCCACAGATTAACGAGGACAAGCAAGAATGGAGTTATCTCGCTTGTGGAGTCTCTAGAGGGGCCACAGAGCATAGAGTTAGACTTAACGATGCAGGTCACAGCAGAGAAGCAGTTCCTGGGCATAGCCGTCGCCAAAGTGCTGGTCTATGTGTCGGAGTATGAGTTTTAGGCCCATAAAGAGAGAGGAAGGAGTAAGAGTGAATGCATATAGTTGTTGTAAATACATGTGATGCAGAGTTGCGCTTGTGTGAGCATGAATTAGTTTGGTAGGCACGAAATTCAAGTATTATCGCTGACTTGTCGGATGAAAAAATCTGATAAAATAACAGAGTATTGATCACAACAGAAGCTTGACAAAAGGATTAGTTGAATGATTCATAACTTTGTCATGGACGTGTGAAAGCAGCTACGATAATTAGGTAACGATGTATTTCTCATATCAAGTAAAGTTTATATAATTCATCAATACTTAACATTTGCTTACAAATTTATGACTAATATTGGAATAAATCCGTACATGACGGTTTGCCTTTTACTTTTTGCCTTGTTAAATTAACGATCTACATTTTTGATTTACCGTTGCTAGTGTTGTGTAGAAATTTTGTGCATCAAAGAAATTATGGATCGTGGTTTTCATTACAGTTTAAATAGCCCACACACCATAAAGTATATCAGAGATATGTGCATATCAGTTCGAGAGCATTGTATGAAAAGTGAGAGAAGCGGTGTTAGGTTTTACTACTGTTTAACAAAGGCACTCAATCTTTAGAGATTTGAGCGATCTGTAAGCTTAATATCTTTACTGATGAAGGATTTTAGAATAGAACGGCATGTTGCGTGTAGCAAATCTATTGTGGACGTCCGACATGATTTGTGAAAAATATTGTAAAAACGTAATTTATGAATAAATATATTTTGAAGTTGTTTAAAAGGTGTTTTATTTTAAAAATCATTGGTTTTTGTCCACCAAATTAACCAACTTCAGCCAACTTTTACAATTTGGTGTATCAAATTAGTATCTCACTGATATATGTAACTCAAAGCTGGTGCTACTACCTGAAGATCAGTTAGTAAGTAGTTAAAATGTCTAATGCTTCATTAAATTATCCCACTATCAAACCGTTCTATTTAGTACAATTAAACATAACAAAACCTATTTTAACTTGCTCACTTTGCAACTACTCTTTTCCACTCTATATTTTGTACTTTATTAATCTTACCTATTATTGTACTGTTACCCATTTCCTGAAACTAAGGATAACACAATCTTTTAAAATATTTTTTCATGATACACTTTTTTATGTTTTGTTGTATGAAAGGATGTTTTGTTAGTATTCCCCAGGGGTTCTCCGTAGGGTAATCTACCGAACTATCGCTCTGTTGGCTGTATCAGTGTATCAGTCGGGATGGGAATCCGCTTCCTCCGATAGCGGTGCAGCGTCACTGATCAACGACCATCAATCACCAGATGGGATATTATGTCACCTATATATTTCTTGTTTATTATAAACTACCGACCCGCTCCGGCTTCGCACTTCTGGCTATTTAATGGATGTAATTATTCGTATAAACCTTCCTCTTGAATCACTCTATCTATTAAAAAAACCGCATCAAAATCCGTTGTGTAGTTTCAAAGATTTAAGCATACAAAGGGACATAGGGACAGAGAAAGCGACTTTGTTTTATACTATGTAGTGATTACTATAAATTGAGACAGGGCTTATTATATTGGGCTTGCTATATGAAATTCTGGTTGATTGATGTGCTTAGCCTCATTTCGGTGCTTTGTAAATACATATTAGTTTTAAATTATTGTAACTGTTGATGCCTATTATCTATTTACATGGGTTAGAGGTGGACAATTGAACAATGCATATGGATACATTATATGAAGTGAATTATATTATATAACATTATATGAAAGTTCATCCTCAGTATGGTATCAGACAGGAGGTAGAAAATGTCGATCTGTATTTACGTACGCACGTACGCGTTCTCGACCATTAACCCTTACGGGGTAGTCAGAGGTTCAGGTGTCCATCTCTCCAATAGCGAAGGTAGTCATTCTATGGCCACCTCGAACCCACGATCTGTATTTATAGAAAGTAATGTTACTTTTGACGTTGGTCACCATGACGATGAATGCGGTTTGAGTCGCCCAACCTTTAACGGTATTCACACTAGTCTCTTGGTGGCGGTGGCGATGCATAATGTTTGTATGAGCTCACAGGGCAACACTCGCCCACTGGCCCTATGTTATCTACTTTAATAGTTTTATTCTTTGCCAAAAATCATCAAGTTTGCAACTGAATTCATTGATGGTCGCAGTTTGTATATAGCTATAGAATATGTTAAGCATATTGCTTATGTTAATAGCATATTTAAGTGGATAAGTGTTAGAAATGTTTAATAAATATGGTTTCCTTTTGTTTGCTGCTATCTTAGGTAAGGTTTCATATTTGAAAATTGATTATTCAATGTATATAGAGTAAACATTTATTCGATTACATGATATTAATTCGTTATAAATTCATTGAACAAACAAATGTTTGTGCCCAGCGTGAAGTGAATTGCATGCTTAGTTCTCAATTGGGATTTAATGTAACCACCTCCCTTGATTCCGACTTTAAGAGTCACTAAGAATTGTTTCCTAAGTTTTTAATAGAAATATCTGCAAATTAAAGTCTACATAATCGTCACTTTTAGTCAATTGTTTGAGACAAAGATGCAGAACTTCGGTAGATGTGGCTACATTGTTCACCTAAAACCACTCTGAAAGCTCCGAGCCATATAACGCCATATCTTTAAACGCCGGGAATAAGACAGCTCACTCAGCGCGATTCGCAGACCAGACTTTCTTTATAACCTTTTAACCGTTTTCTATCGAAGTGCAACTTATAGTATATAGGATGAATGATAGCAGATTGACAAAATGAATATATATGAGTGAAGTGGAAGGCCAATAACACATATAACAGTCAGACGCTATATTGAAAAAGGGAGAAGTTAGGAGTACCAATAACCGCCGAGTGTGTATGAGAAGATGTATTTCAATGAAGCGAAAGTGGTCTGTCAGGATCGGTACAAGTGGGGATCCGTGATCTCTGCCTACTCCTCTACAGGGAATCAGGCGTGATGTGTATGTATGTATAGACTACGCTATATATAACTGAAACAACATGTTTTCGTTGGAGGCGGAAGCTCGCTTTGTCACGGGATCGTCTGATGAGGGACATCCGGTGATATGCCAAAGGATACGTCATTCCGAGATATTCAGCCATTCGATTCAACGTTGCAATGGACTGAAGCTGTCACTGGAACTTCCTAACTAGTTCCTCCGACGTAGCTTTTGAGCGTAGCGATACCTATGCTTACATACTCATATTCACTCTACGTCCCTAAGGGGATAAGTAGCGACTATAGATCGCCACCTGGAAGATCCTGACAATCTGTCTAGCTTCACTCACACTCATTGACCTAATCATATATGCTCTTCTATTCTTCACTTTATGTACACCCGCCTTGACAAGAATGTCTCCAATTTGATCTGTTGAATTGCTAAGCGGCTTACCCCGTCAACCTCTACTTTCTACTTTGGCTATATAATATATAGCATATTTATATGTATATTCTCACATCCTATCAACTTACAATATCTTCTTTATCATCTCTAAAGCAGGGGAGAAAATGCATCATCAGCCCTTGTCCTTGTCCCAATTAGGTAGCTACTACCTTTACCAACTAAGGGTCAGGCGCAATGTTCTTCGCTTTTACACTCTTCTATCAGCCGTCATTACTGCACTCACTCTAAGGGGCTCAATTATGGAAGGGAAATGATCAATATATCATTAGATGTGGCCACGTACAAACA
This sequence comes from Leucoptera coffeella, assembly GCA_030578115.1. Taxonomy (NCBI): domain Eukaryota; kingdom Metazoa; phylum Arthropoda; class Insecta; order Lepidoptera; family Lyonetiidae; genus Leucoptera; species Leucoptera coffeella. The sequence continues at coordinate 11,617 of JAMBLF010001095.1, forward strand.
CTGCTTTATTATTTTATATTTCAATTGAATGTCTAGTTAACCTCGATAACTAAATTCGAAGTGACATGAGAATATGAATTTAATATGTGACAAATTTCATCATTCATGGTAGTAAAAGCGTCATACTTCTCCTTAAAAATGCTATTTCACTAACGACTGCACACCGTTGAAAGTGATGATGAACTATGATTATGCACAAAGCATTAATGGATTAGGGAATAGGAAACTAACCATAAGACATAAGTAGCGTCATTTGTTTTAGTTAAATGAATGATTTCAACCAAACTAACTTACTTAAAGTTGCACAGAGATTTTTGTAAGTAATTTTGCCACAAGTAATCCTGTGCTAATTAAAATCATTAGAACTCTAACTCGCTGTCGTACCCACTGGCATGGCGCAGGAGCCAACGAAGTGACTAAAGGGTCAGTTTATTGGAGAATATTTTTTTGGGTTTTTACCAATATTGTATACGATATTACGGCTAAAAGGAGAAATTATATCACCAAGGTTCACCCTCCCAGGACATGAAAGGACGTGAATGTATGACATGGACGATATATGTGTAAATGTACGTATGTTGCATCCCATCAGCGCTGCCCTGGTGCCAGAGCGTGGAGGACGACTGCTCGCTGCCCAAGATAGCGAACGGCCGCGTGCGCCTCCGGCCGAGGCCGCACGTCAAGTTCCAACAGGGGACGCACCTCAAGGTCCGGCAGAGGGCGCGCATGGTCAAGTTCCTCTGCTACCCGCCCTACGAGCTGGTGGGCAACAAGTACGCCACCTGCGTGTGGGGCGCCTGGGACGAACCCTTCCCCGTCTGCGTCAGTAAGTTGCACAACACACAAGTTATACACAGCTTTGAGGGTTAAACTACCAAGTGTCTACTTCCAAGATCTCCCGAACCACAGGGACTATATCGTGACAGATGGTGTTCCATGTTAATGTGTAAGGTTGATATTTGGTTAAATTTTTTTATTCTTTTGGTTACACAAGGCCGTTTACCAGATAGCCAGTACCCAAAAAGGTAATGAATACTATCAATTCAGGGAACTCTACACAATTACTATCAGATTATAGGTGGTTTTTCACTGAATGTTTCCCCTCATGACCACCTGGATGGTCATCTTACAAATGCTGGCCACGTTCAGTACTACTTAACCTTGAACAAGAAGCGATGTGTCATTGCAGCTACTGATTTGTTTATGATTCTACATGAATCCTTATCCATTCTTCTCCAAACGTTTTTTTACATAATTCTCTTTGTCTTCATTGACTTCTTCTTCCTAACGTACAGTCTCTTAACTCTACATATATGCCATAGTCATCCCTAGCCTGTACCCATTCCAGAGCCTGGCTGCGACATGTCGGAGGTGGAACTGGACAACGGCATGACGATGTCCTCGCACCAGGACGCCTGGGTGCTGTTCGTGTGCCTGCCGGGGTGGAAGCTCAAGGGGTCGCCCGTCATCTACTGCGACGGTAGCAAGTGGAATGCCACCGCACCCACTTGCGAAGGTGACTATCACGCTACACCTCTACATTGATAGACAGATGTGTGTTGTAATAACGATAATTAGGTTTTTACAGGCCGATCTTTTAAAAGAAGAGCATTCTTCATTATCTATGTTATTCATTAGCTATGTTATGGATGTTGGGTCGCTTATTGCTCATGCCACATTCGCTTCAAGTCCTTAATTTGAATAAAGATATGATGAACAATTAGTTGCTTATTAATGTCCTAATATTCTTTTGTTAACGCTCTTCTCTCAATAACCCACATAAAAAAATTATTTAGTCATCACCCCATAACTTCACTTGCCTAATCCATCACCTGCTCTCGATCGACAGAGGCAGCGGCGTCACCAGAGCTGAAATGCGACTTCGAGGATGCGAACATCTGCGGCTGGATGAACGACGACTTCCATGACTTCGATTGGCGCAGATACAACAAGAAGACGCCCAGCTCCTTCCTGTGGACGGGGCCGCAGTTTGACCATACTTATGGGAAGGGGAAGTCAGGTACGGGAAAGGAAGAAAGTAATTATTCAGGGGTCTTCCTCGGTGGTATGGATTCAGAAACTGTCGGTCGATTCTATGCTTTACTGATTCCATAGAACTAAGTTTTGTCCACAGCGTCACTCCACGGTGAAAGATAAGTCACATAAATTACCGCATTTTTTTCTTGTAATATAATCTTCAACTTCATTGTAACTGCTTGAGAAAGTTTTGAATCTCGAGCCTAAGCCTGTATTCGCCAGCTGAAGATCGGTCTATTTTCTTTTTATTTGACTCCGGAACTAGCAGCGGAATTATGTGTGCTGTACTCTACAGGTTACTACATGTACATAGAGAGTACCTCGAGAAGCGAGAACGACACCGCTCGCCTCATCTCCCCCTTCTACGCGGCGCCGCTGGCTGTGGACGGCTGCTTCTCCTTCTACTACCACATGTTTGGGGCGTGAGTATGCTGCTGGCACATATCATGTACTCGGAGGTCGGGGTGCACCAGCTTAGCTCAACTGTAGAGAAAAAGTGTTACTACTCCACCCAGGTGACCTAAGTGTGTAGACCACGACCTTGGAGCAATAGGATGCTGGGTTCCTTACTAATGTATCGGAGACCTTTTGAACAACAACAAAAATAGTTTTTATTTATATAACATAAAATAATTGACACTGTAACATGTATAGCTCAGTCTCCAAGTAAATACAGAGCAAGAGTTGTAATAAAAATGGTGTCGCCGCAGTCAGTTCATTTGGTGAGACTGAGAATACGCCATCAACAGATGAGCTTAGTAATGATCTTTGGTCCTTGAAGCAACGATGCCGACAGCTTTCCGTTAATCTCGCAGACAAATGAAATACAAATAACCCACCCAATTATGGTGGTTAAGGTACTAATAAGGAATACTAAAACCAAACTATCATTCAACAGATCTAGCTTGAACTCTGATCAATGTGAGCGGAGGATAAAAAGATATTTCAAACTCAAAGTCAAATGTTTTTATTCAACATACAAGTACAGAACATTCTTTGAAAATCAAAACATTTGCCTGACGCTGGTTATCTCTTAGCATTGAAATTCTACCGTTGGTTCGGAAGCCCTGGCTCGGAGAAGAACCAACAAGAGAGCTTTCAGGATTTTTTGCCTAGTGCCTACAAGATTATTACAAGAAGCTTGCCAAAGCGATATAACTAATTTGTTTTTTTTTTCTAGGACTATAGGAGGGTTGAGGGTGTACCAGAAGCCAGAGACCGTGGGCATCCTGGCGATGGGCATGTCTCAGAGGGCCAAGTATCTGCTCTTCGAGAAATGGGGGAACCAAGGCGACCAGTGGTACCGCAGTGTCCACGAGCTGACTGACTTTGGGGTCGCGTTCCAGGTAAGATATAAGAAAAAACCAGAAATTCTTATTAAAGTTGCTATTAAACAGTACATTCATTATAGATATGAATGAAAAACGAAATGCAGCTGGCTACGACCGACTTGAATCTCAGGAAGAATGAATATACCTCAAAGTTTGTAGGAAGAAATCATCATATTTATTCCGTATTGAACACAAAGATGTAAGAAATTTAGGAATATTCGAATTAGGAATATGTAGATCAAAAATTGAAAAATCTCTTGCCCTCTATTGAATCTTACGGTTTGCTACAATAATCCAACACACTACTATTAACACTCTATTCTATTCAAGAGCCAAGAGACAATTTCACGTGATGTCCTCAATTGTAGATCGTGATAGAGGGCGTGAGGGGCGCCAGCTTCACGAGCGACATCGCCATCGACGACGTGGCCCTCCTGCAAGGGGAGGAGTGCAGCCTCGCCACCGGCCGCGCCTCCACCACCACCGACTTGCGTGAGTACCACGTGTTCGTACCTCAGATAAAGCATGGTTCGTACTTGTACATTCAAAGTCAAAGTCAAAATCAAAGTCAATTTTTATTTAATATAAGCACAGTAATAGTACATTCATTGAACGTCGAAATATATTGAGTGGCACTGGTTGTCTTACAACTATGACTCTACCGTTGGTTCGGAAGCCCTAGCTTGGAGAAGAACCAACGAGAAACTCCAGTCTCAGGGATTTTTTCCCCAGTGTCAATTGCCATTGTGCCATTCAGGGCCTTAATTACTACAGGGGGACAGAAGCTCGTAGAAATTAACTCTGTTATACGTACATCGAAGCGATGCGAACGGCCACTGACGGGGAGAAACAGCCTCATTTGCGGAAGGCCTATGTCGAACAGTCGATGCATATGGGCTGATGATGATGTGCATACATATATTTCTTAGGTGACAATTTAGATGAAATATTGGTTTGTGAAGTCATATGTAACTTAGGTGACGGGATGCTATCCTATCGCACAATAGATTCTATTTTCCCTGGCCCCTGTCATTTACGACAGTTGGTTAGAGTTCTATTTACGTCCAAGACGTCTTAATGTCATCAACTTCTTGGCGCTTCGTAAGCGGTTTAAAACCATTTTGAGTGAAATGGCAGTTAAAAGCTATGCTATCAATCGTGGTATAATATGATACTATAGAAATATTTTTTTATTGTGTTATATTTTAATATTATTTAGGAGACACTTGATTTATGCACATTTTTCGCTTTGTATGGCGTTTGTTTATAAAAACTATGTGAAAAAATATATATTGCTTACATACGAAAAATGGCAACTGCTTTTATAGTTTTAGCTATAATGCAATTGAAGAATAAAAAAAACTAATTTTAACAGGATATACTAGAAGTCCCTTCATACGAACTAACATACTAAAGTAAACAGTAGCTTATTATTTACTAGTATACCTCTATATGCTTATAAAATAGCCGTTTTAGCGTGTCTTTAAACAACAGTCACCAAATGATGTATACGATACTACCCAGTTAGTACCGAACGTGAGATTGAGTCCATTGTGGTTTAAATTAGGGAGTATACCATCTAGATAGAAAATGTAGGTAAATATTATATTTTTACTCGCCATACTCTCTAGTTCATTTCTTTGCTATACACATGTACTAATCATAATATAGCATCATCAGGTAGGGGCTCTTAGGTATTTACATGTACTAATACATACCCCTGCCCTTACACCAACAAGTTGAGGTTGGTGCAACATGTTTCCTTCTTCCATACTGTATCAGCCGTCGTTTCTACAGTCACTCTCTTCTTTCTTTACAGCACTAATTCGCCCACCGTAGGGCATATGTCTCTCCAATCTTCCTCCACTGTGCGCGGTTTTCTGTTTTTCTAGTCCAGAGTGAGCCAGCTACCTTCAACAGATCATCAGACCATCGGACAGCTGGTCTGCCGACACTTCTTTTTAGCTATCTAGGTCTACATTCCAGGACGCGCTTACTCCATCGTCCATCATCTCTACGACACACATGTCCGGCCCAAGCCCATTTCAGCTTAGCAACTCGTAGTCCTATGAAACTTATTGTTCATATAATTGTTGTTTTTTTGTTGTTTTCGTACTAAGCGTGACTGTTGGTGTTGCAGCTCCGGTGGAGTCGTGCGCCGACCGCTGCCACTCGAAGGGCAATGGCGCCGGTGAGTGCGGCTGCTCCTTGCTCTGCTTCTCCGAGAGGAACTGCTGCCCAGACTTCTTTGACCTCTGCGCCTTCAACGCTGGTGAGACACACACTGTTATATTGTGAAATGTATGCATTCGAGTGACAGAAGAACCGTAAGAAGGTAACCTGCATATTTCGGTGAAAGGATAATAGCCACTGTGGAAACATGGTGGTGGACTTGTTACGTCAGCTGAATCTTTGATTAAAGTGGAATCTGATTTGATAGCATTTGTCCCAGTGCTCAGCTGACGGCGACCACAATCGAAGATTAGATTATCTAAGAGTTCCCATGACGGATTATTGCCACTATGTCACTACGAGAATCATTTATTTATTTTTATTACAGAGTAGCAAATTTGTTTTTCACGACTTACTTAATTTTATAGATTCAACAACACCCGACGACGAAGTTGCATCAACAACCCAAAAGAAAGATGTAGTGCCTCAAACACAAAAACTAATCGGCACCCCTGCCACTAAGCCCAGCACTACTGTGACTACCCGAGCGACAACACCGAAGACTACTCCTACTACCATTATAACTACTCCTACGACGACCATCACGACAACTGAAACCGAACCTTCTACGACCAGGCTTACGACAAAACAAACCACGACTCAGAAGGTGACCCAAAAACCTACCTCTTTCAAAATATCCACGACTACTAGAAGGGTGGTGAGCACAAGCACAGTGCGCACAACGACTGAAGAGCACGGGGTATCCAGGACCTACGACAACCACAACCAGTTCCATGAATTGGTCGAAGCAGCGAAGAAACGAGGTAGCAAAGCTAGTCAGTTGGATGAAACAAAAGCTAATAAGAAACGTAAGTGAAACTTTTATATGCAGATAATCATATAATATACAAGAACATGATTGGTAGTAGATTAACAGATGGTTTCTGTGTAAATATTTTTTTTTAATAAAAACTTTGGGAATATCTGTTTTATTTCGTAAAGTTTTCATTCTAGATCATTATCACAGTTGTTATTTTATCTTGATCTAACCTGAAATCCCATTACTGTTAGGAAAACTAAATTTTGTTTTGTCGTCAAAATAAAACTAGAAAATTCTAATCCTATTATGTACACTACGTACGCATATTGTGTTTCACAACGTCTAACACGATTCAAAATAACTTTCAGGTTCCTATGGGTTTGTGTGGGCAGTGATCCTAGTGGTGGTGGGTGCGATAGCCATCGTAGTGGTGATGAAGTGGCGCAAGATATCGGCGAGCACCCTGTCCACGGTGGCGCTGGCTCGCCTCCGCGGGAGGGCCACGCACGACCCCGAAGTCCGGTACCTCAACGAAAGCCACAGCGACGACTAGATGGAGCTCCAACTGTACCCTACAATACTCACGATTAACACAATTTTGTATATGAAACTGAAACATACTGCATCACGTGGTAGCATGAAAATGTTTCTTACACTGTATTACATTGATTGGGATCAATTCTATTTAAAATAATTATGTTATTTATAATATTATTACGTTGGAGTTAATGTAGAAGAAAAGGCAGATCATTAGTTACATAATTTTAAATATTGATAAATGGAAGAGAATGCCTGACTCCGTAGTTCTATCCTTTGCGTATGCTCTGGTCACAATATCCAAGAATGTGATGGGGAGTCTAGTTGCATTCGAGAATGCGGGCGGCGTCTTGTCAGGGGGCATCTATGGCTTGCTCTCCGTCGCGATTAGCATTATCAACATGATTTTTGAGGTTATGATCGTGTTTGCCACTTTCATGGGACATTTCGGTCGTTGAAATACTAAAGGGCTCTAACGAGACCTCTAACAAAGACTATAATCAGATTAGTATATGCATTATTCATGATTTTTTTCATTATGGTATAAATACTTCGCTTCACAAAGATAAAGAATGTTATATGTAACTTGTTTTAATCATATTTATTATGTAAGTCGAAAAGTATTTGAAATTAATTTTTTGTAAACATCAATCACACAATGTATTAACAGTACTGACGAAACTTATTCTTTCTTAAAGGATTGCATGTTTATTCCCCAACCATTCTGGATTGTATAAATGGAGTTGCTTCAGAACAAAACTTCTTCCTACGTATATGCAAAAACTCGTATATTGTGAGGTAGAATAGCAAAATCACATCAGGAATGCAAAGTCACATGTGGAATATAGTAATTATATGACAGTGACGTTAAAAGTTCTGACTTAGCTGAGAGAAACAATTTCATCCAGTTAAACATTAGGATTTAAAACATAAGAAACTTTTATTTATCAACATTGACCAAATGTGTTTGCGATCTAAGTGGTCGCAGAGAAATGAGTATTCAATCGTTGTTAATAAAATATTTGTAATGGTTTCATCTTGATTGTTTCATTCCTTCCGAGATAGTCGCATCTGTTTGACGTTATAACAATGGGCGTCAAGGGTTTTCTAAGGTATTTTCGGGTGATAAGTACCATCATCAATTTCAATAACAATAAACAATATAGGGGTAATGAAACCTGTTGAGCAATAGGCTAGCAAGTTGTCACCAATATTCCATATAACATCACAACCCCAATATTCACGCTACAAGTGACCTATTATTGTTTCCAAGAATATGTCTACCCCGAAAGGAATTAGATGACGCGAATGTATGTATTTAAACAATATATAACAAGCTACACCGATTATGATAAATGCAACAAGTTCCTAGAAACCGTACATACTTACACAACATACATACATACACATCACGCCTTATTCCCCGTAGAGGGGTAGGCAGAGATCACAGATCCCCATTTGTCCCGATCCTGACAGACCACTTTCGCTTCATTGACTTACACAACAATAGGCTGAAATGATCCATGCTCATTTTTAGACCTCAAACCATTTTAGCTATGTTCTCATGCACCTCCGCATGTACTCTCGGCCATTATAGGTACTTCAGTGTTAGTGTATGTATGTTAGGACATTAATCAATAAACTAGCATGTGTTCAAGTGTACTCAGTACAAAGGCGTACTTAATTAAAATTCATTTTCCACCCTTTCAGTCCCTGATACCTTATCAGGACCAAAGATAACGTGCATGCCGTATTCTCCTTTATATCCATGACATTAAGTACAGCTTGGCTTGGCTGCTATCGATTGGCAGCGGAAGCACTATCAATGTTTTGTGTTACAGTACGGTTGGCCTCTAAATACACTCATACTTCGTCCTTGTATTCCTTTTGAGGTAGACAGTACGTCTATACTCTTGAAAATAAAGTTTATACAAAACTCTATGTACCGTCTATCCCTTCGAAAATAATGAATATCGTTAGAATTGATTTAAAAATAATGAAGTTATGTATACACACGACATTTATCTACTGAAAAGTTAAAAAAGAGATTACCGAAACGCCCAGAATAGGTAAAAAGATTACGTCGCAACCAGTGAGTTTGAGTATCCACAATCTTCTTAAGGCTTTAAGTCTTTGGCTTTGGTCGCCAATTGTATCCTGAATGAAGAAGGCTTTAAAATTATATGTATAAACAAGAAACACATGAGAATTATGTGTTTGTGTTGCTTTGTACCATATACCAACAGAGTGGTAAATATAACAGTAACTTATTTTTAGCAAACCTACCAAACCATGTTCATCTCATCAAAATCCATACATGCTCATCGGTATATTAGTATCGGTTATATCTTAGTTTAGTAGCTTATAATTCATACCAGCAGCGTGTATACTTGGAGCGGCATGGCGGCTGTCGGCTGATAAGCGCGGCGTGCGTGTGTGGTGCGTGGGGCGCTATCGACCGGGGGCCGCGGCACGGCGCATGCGCGCACAAATGCGGGAAAACAGAGTGACGTGCCAGGCGACGGCTCCCCAACCAGCAGAGGCACATGGCTCCAGCACCCTGCTGACGGAGCAGTCCTGATGCCCTCGACGCCCAGTTGATATTCGAACTGCCACTAGCCCTATTGGTGAGTACCCTATTCTATACCCATAATATAGTGCCCTAATGACTAACCCTAGTAAGTTACGTCACCAAATTAGTGCTTCAAAATAAGTGTATACGTACGTCTATTATAGCTTAATAGGATAGGGAAATCCAAAAAAGCTTTCGTTATATATCTTTTCTTTAGAATTTTTACAAAGGCAGTGATAAATACTAGCCTTAATCCCAAAATAGATGAACCCATATTAGAATTTCATAGTTAGCTCCTATGTCATGCCTAGAACAGTGCTCTTAAATTAGATTATTCTTAAATTTATAGAAAATCAATGTATTTATCATTGGTTTTCAAAATATTAGGTATAGTGTTTACATAAACCTTAGTTTTATGAGAGGGTTGAAGTTTCAACTCCTATGCGCTGAAATTATGCTAATAGGGCATCTTACTGTCAAGATCAATGGCTTTCAAACAGTGTTATGATAAATTCATAAAATGTAGGTTTCGTATTATTAATGTACTCGTAAATATCTACTCGTATTTCAATACTTAGTATCCTACATACATACGAATACTCACGTCTTTATGCGGCTTTCGAACTATTCATAATTGTGATGAATTTCTATTCTTTTATCCAATAAATTACGTTGATTATATTATATTTATGTCAAGAAAATATAATATACAAATATTGTAATGTCTGATGTGCAAAATAATTGTACAGACTGTTGCCACTATTAAAAACCTATCTATTCTTTGGATTTTGTAATAAACATCGCCTATATATGACAACAATAAACATAAATTGGTAAAAATTAGGTTATAAGTAGGCCAAAATAAATTACTTAACGTAACTGTGAAGAAAACACAAACTTCTAACAACCCCACGAGAGTTTTGATACTAACGTATATGTATGTACATGTGTATACACATATGTACTGTATGGACGAAATTGAAGGTCAGTTACGTAGGGGTCACCCTTGTTACACACATGACGTACAAATAAACGAACTATAAAAGTAGGCGTCAAGAAGGGCTGTAAAGGTCGAGTATATATACGATAGTCTATGATAGTCATTAATCGCTTTAGTACGAAGTATAGAGTATACGATAATCCAGGATGTTTAGTATTACATATGCATTCAAACAATTCAGGACAGTTATCACTTGTGGGGAATAGAGGTATACGTGTCTATTTCAAGAAAGCAGTGAAATTTATGACAAAGAGGAAGCATTTATTCAGCATTCGATATGACAAGTGGTATCAATAATAATATTTAGGATACTATTACACCAATTGAACTAACTCATTGGTGAATTCATTTAAGACTTGTGTTTAGGGTATTCGTCAACTTATGTAAATTTAAGAAATGAATACTTATTATAAATAATTTTATAGTACATATAATCAACAACCGGACTGGACAGCAGAAGAAAAGCCTAGTTCTTAACTCTGCCTCCACCGGGAATCGAAACCGAGACCTTATAATTAGCGCTCACGTGGTTACCCTATTCGCTGCAATTAAAACCGGCGTTGAATGATAAAGATATTATAATAATGTTGAACGGGCTAATTTACAGTAACAGATATACACCCAATTCATTATGCTTACTATAATTACCGAACTGGGGAGCATAAGTCATGCATGTTATTGTCTGTTAACTAGGTTTGTTGCATTTGCACAACGCTGTTCTTATGTTAGGACCCCTAAATGAATACGTTTATAAGAAAGAATAATATTAATATACACTTATAAAACTTACTTATATATGAGCAGTCAGATAGACGCTATATTGAGCAAAGGTGACGTTAAGAGTACTTATAACCGCCGAGAGTGTATGAATGTCAATGAAGCGAAAGTGGTCTGTCAGGATCGGGACAAATGGGGATCTGTGATCTTTGCCCAACCCTCTACAGGGAATCAAGCGCGATGTGTATGTATGTATGTTATATAAGGCATTTAGCAGGCTAGGAGTATGAATCAATTATAGGTATACTTAATGTATGAGGTTGAGCGTTCCCTCACAGTTAGAGTAGGTTACAATAGCCGATAGGATCTCTGCAAGGCTCCGATCACGTGAGGCCCGGCATGCAACTCGAGTGCCCACGTGACGTCATTCCTATGAATTAGTGAACGCGCTGCCTGCACCAACATTGATTTTCATATGTTTATTGACTCATTGTCAATACGCGGTCATCATACACGCCTACAGCCTTAAACAAAGGCATTATTAAACAAACAATCTGAATCTTTAATTGTTGTTAAAGACATGGAATATTTTGAATATATTTAGAAATATCGATACTGGTAGCTAGCCTGTCACGCAACGTACCTGTAGTAAAAAGAATCCTAGTAACTCGCGCTTTGCCACCGATAAGAAGTAACTGGTTACAAAGTTGTTCAAAGCCAAGACAACATTAATTTATCGGTAAAGCCAGCGTTGGAAGTACGGACATAGCTTAAAAATTTATACGTAGTATATTGATTGATAGACCAGCACTATATCACTGATATTTCATATCACAACCACAAAACACTATAGTCCTTATGCTCATGATAAGGTTGACAGGTGCTGTATTATATTTTAAAAGTTTCACCTCAAAAGGTTTTATAAAGTTTTATTAATACACTTTTGTGTATTACACCTTAATGTTTTCTTTGCAGAAGCAGCAAAATGATCGACCCTAGCTCCTCGGAAGAGGACAGCGATGACGACCACAAGAAGCAGCCCTCCAAGCTACCAGGTGACGCATCCACTACTCTCTCACCTTTTGCCACTCAAAGTCCACTCTTGTTAACACTGACCAATGGTTTAAACCTAATGTCATCGATACAGGTTATCTCAGTAACGTTAGCTCTTTTATGAACGAATATATTATAATTATTACTCTTTATTAGATCGTCAGCACCATACCATAGTTTAAACAAGTTGTAAAGTTTTAGACGAGACGAGAAAGATCTGTATGACAGAAGAAGCTTAAAAGCAGAGAAACGGTATATAATTGTGATCATTGAGATCAATGGTAGAAGTGACATTGATTTATAGAATTAAGAACAGTGTGATTAAGCAACGCTGCAGAGACATAGTCGTCAAACTAAATGTAACTAACACACGCATGTATGTAAGAAGAAATTTATGGATGTAAATGAAGCGAAAGTGCTTTGAAGGATCAGGAAAAGTGTGTGGATCCGTGATCATCTATCCCGCTCTAGAAAAGAAGGGATCCAAAAATGCAAGAATAATACACGGCTCTATTTCCCGATCGGGATTAGCAGATGCTACTAATCGTCACCTTGAACGATTCTGACTAATCTGTCTCATCTTCAGCTCAAGAACAATATATCGCACTCACGTACATTCAATCTTTCTTGTACGCTCTTCTGTTCTTCATGCTACGTACATCTGATTTAAGAAACTTACATATATATTGAAATGAGTGTTTGTTTGTTTGCAGTGGGCGGTCCGGGCGCAGGGTTGGCCTCCGCTAGGCCCTCCATCCGTGGCAAGCCAGAGCTGCCTCGGGGCTCCACCGTCGGACTCACAGGTAGTTGAACTCGCACCTACTTCCTCCTCCTTTGGGTTGGATATAGTAACAGTGACATAATGTTATTGTTAAACTATGTTGAGCTGACGTGAATTTGCAATAATAGTTTCTGCTCAATTAATTGATGCAAGATGTACTCCTAGTATCGTAGTTCCTTCTTATTACGTGCAGCAAAAGAGTATCAAATTGTACCATTCTAGACGCACCCTAAACTTATTAGAAAAAAACTGGACAACAGAGCAAAAAATCTTGTCAATGTTCCGAAACGTGTTATACGAAGCGAACACTTTATTTACGTCCTTTTACATCTTTTGGGTGACAGCAGAGCCTGCTAAAATAATATTTCCTGAGGATCTGAAATGACTTCCTACATGGCTGTAGGTCTGTAAATATGTAATATATAATAATAGTATTTGTCATTTTGTAATGTAGTGTTGATGTTTAGGTCCGAGTCCGCTGGTGTCGGCTCCTCTGGCCGCACCCCTGCACCCCGCCACCCGGCAGAGGGAGGCCGCCCTCGCCCCCCCGCCGCACACGTGAGTACCCCGCGCCACGCACACCTCATCACCTCTGGTGCTAGTGGAATAGCCAGACTCCAAGACCACTAATGGTCTTAACTATTAGCAATTGTAGTCAACGGTGAATCTGTTACTGCCCCCTCGCGATATTTTTCTCAAAACTCACGGCAACTGAATCTGGATTGACATTCAAACACACTTGATAACGACCACTGTTGGTTACTTCGGTAATCGACAGAAAACTGCTGTGCCCAAGAATGTCGAGGCCATTGTATAAGAAATATGCCCAGATAAAGTCATCAACTGCTTACTCCATATTTTATTCAAATGCTTTGTGGCAAACCATTTCTTTCACTGACATTCATACACACATACCGATTAAAGTTACATACTAGATCATTATTCTGTCACTAATATCACACTTTACCATTTTTGGAGTAGACGTAACTTTCGTAGACACCATAATCCATCCCATTGTAACGACATGTCGGAAAGAAGCATCTAGTATCACCCGTAAGTGGCATCCTCACGAAGCTTGCATCATCTGACTGAGCCGCGTGTGACCCGCGCAGGGCGTTCATCCGCAGGACGTCCACGGGCAGTGCCAGCAGTGGGGAGGCTCCGGCGCCTTCACCCAGCCCCAGCGCCGCCTCGCACTCCGACAAGGACCAGGACCCCCAGGTGAGCCACCGCCCCTTATGTCATATGTCATTGAGTGAGGGCCAAGTGGGGAGATTACCCTACGTTGAACCCAAGTGGGTAAGCTAGTGGACAGTTTACTATCAAACTTCGTAGTGGTGATGATACTAGGTTCTACGAGGGGTGGTTACCTACTGTGAATATTCGTCACCGGTATACATGCACACATGTTGAATAAGCAAGTGAGCCATTTAGCCTTCTGATAATAAGGAAACATGGATGATATTGAATGTGGCATATCGACCAAATATGTTTGAAAAATGCCTTACTTTCAATATTGGTAAGCGTTGGGAGATTCGGCTAATTAGCAGCTGATACATCCAGTTTAAGATCTAATTAGCAGGACATACCTTTAAGGACATACCTTTTGGTATGTAGACAAAATAATATTGTGTATTTATTTATTTATAAAAGTAATCCCTGCATCCTTAGACAAGTAGCAATGCGCTAAAACAATAGAAATAAAGAAATAAAGCTTGTGAGGGTAGTACATAATCAACCAGTAGATACTGCAGTTGCACATTCCCACAGCTGTTGCAGGAGAAAATAGAGAAGCTGGAGGAGGACAAGAAGCGGCGGCTGCAGCTGTACGTGTTCGTGTCGCGCTGCATCGCGCACCCCTTCAACGCCAAGCAGCCCACCGACATGACGCGCCGCCACACCAAGATCACCTCGCACCAGCTGGAGACCATCCTGGCCAGGTTCCAGGTGTGCTGCTTACTATCTACTCCTGATCTGATCAAATAATTCTATTGTTATTTGTTTCGTCAATGTGTTTCGTCTTTGTATGTCTTGGTTTCCAAATACATCTGCCTTAAGGCAAATGAAAATATACGAGGATACCTATTTTCCTAAATAGGCAATAGTCAATTTATGCACGGATTAACTTACCACTCTGTCAAATTAGGTGCTGACATGTGAAAACTGGGATTATAGCGTTTTCCCATTTTTACGTAAGAACCTCAGTATTATCATATAAAGCAATTTATATAACTATTTAACCTAAATCCCTATTCAACTCCCATGATATACAGCTAGTTAGCATTAGTTACATATCCTAAGGTAGTAAGGACATACATATGTATGTGTGTGATAGTGAAGAACCTATTCCAGGCGTTCCTGAAAGGCGAGACGCAGATCCTGGCGGACGAGGCGTTCCAGAACGCGGTGCAGTCCTACTACGACGTGTTCCTCAAGTCCGAGAGAGTGGTGATGATGATGAAGTCTGGCGCCTGCTCGCACCACGACTTCCGGGAGGTGTTCAGGATGAATGTGGAGAAGCGCGTCAGGTGGGTGGTGGTGAACGCTTTTGGTGGGCCACGTGTCCAGATGGATTTGAGTAAAGACCCATTAAACGAAATAAAATTCTCTGGAATCAGTTAGTTTGCAAGATACTTAGGTTCAGCTTAGGATTGTTTCCTAATATCTGCAATAACAACTTTCAAAGGGAATAATATGTATTTGGTCACTTTAAGTATAACAATGCAAAACGATCACAAACACATTTGTGACAGTTCATTGTCTGTATTACATATTCCCGTTGTCGCTTCCTATCAAGAAAAGTATGCAATGATTTCCTACTGTTTTGACATCCATAAAAATATGTTTTTGATAGATTTAATGTGTATTCTTTTACCAGGTCGCTACCTGAAATTGATGGACTTAGCAAAGAAACTGTGATAACATCGTGGATTGCCAAATTCGACTGCATCATGAAAGGAACGGGTAAGAATACAGCGAAACTTCTAACGTGGCATCCAATCGTACTTATAAGCTATATGTAACCGAAATGTAGTGAAGAAAGATATAAACACAGAAGAAAAATACTTGAATTTTAGTAGTAACTCTAACGATAAGCTAGGATATTTTGTTTGTTATAATGTTACAGGCCAAAAGAAATTAGATAATAGTTTACTAGCCAAAGCTGTTAAAATATTATTAAATATGAAGCATACAAGAACAGATATATATTTTGCATAATAAATGATAGATATGTACCTGCCTGGCAGGATAAATGATTGAATTCCTTGACAAAGTGACAAAAGTCTAGTGTATCTGCCTTCACTACAACTTCCGTCCGAGAATAACCAGCATGGTTGTTGTGTCACGTGTGTTGACTGCTGCTTGGAAATGTCCTCACTGACCATTGATTTTGTGTTAACAGTCGTCATTGCAAAATATATGAGTAATCTGTAAAATCTGCAAACAGTGTGTATATGCTGAAATATCTTAGATATTCCGGAAAAGGCAAAATACTATACTATACTACAAGTATTGACTAATAAATGGTTGTTTTGTGACTGTCATAAATTTCAGTACCTACCTATACATTCATCGCTATACCAAATCGATGATCATCAATGTTGAAAATGTTGTTGTTACATTTGTGTGTATGTTTGTATGCTTATTTAGGGGCATTGAATGACATATCTTCAGCTTCTTTTCAAACTAACTACACCTGGTTACAACCTGGATGTAATGAATTATATTGATATTCAGAAGGTCATTGAATGCCTCTACGAATGTGTATTACCTTTGGATGTTGTGCTTGCGTCTCACTCTACTGTCTTTCTGTCCCTGTCTCCCATCACATGTCTCTGACACAACTCTCACAGGAATAACAGGTACCACCGACATACAAGTTAATATTTAATACAAATAGCGACACCACTTTATAGTTAAACACCTATTGCTTTCAATATATCGCTTAGCTTTTAAAATATTTGTATTGCGCTTAGATTTTTCTACAATTTTATAAAACTTTCATTAAAATCAAAACTCTGTCTTAAGATTCTTTTTAGTTTAAAATAAAAGTAAAACGAAACAATGTGAAAATCACTAACATTAGAAGCGTCATCATAGAATCTTTATATGCACCGGGTCCAGGATTCTTAATAAAATAGTTTTCCTTAACATAATGTAAATTAAGATGCACTAGATAGCTCGGTGATTTTGTCGAAGAGAGCGTGAGAAAATCCCTTCTCCTCTAAATGGGCGTTTAGTGGGTCCATTATACAGTGCACTACATGACAAATGAGCTGCACGTGACCTGCGCAATCTGCTCGAGGAGTACCTACATGCATTTCCACTTTACGTAGTGAGTTTTTAATGCGAATATCATATACATGTAACATCCCACTAACAAATATGTGAAATCTTTATCATATACGAGTATGCATAACGTAACAATTTTTTTTATTTAACTAGATTTTTACGTTATTTATTTGAGCTTATTTTTAGTTTTTCATTGCACATACTTGTTATTTTGTGACCAGTTATTCTAATTTGGCACATTTGCATGGGATGAAGTATGTTATATCTGTTTGTTTTTAATAAATGCTAAAAGGTAAGTGACAATAGTGAAAATTTCCTTTTCTTTAATATGGTATTTTGTCGTGGTTTTACTAATGAACTAATGTAGTTATTTATTAATTTAATTAATATACTTTTTCATCACAAGTATACAGATCGACATTACAATAACACCTCGCAATGTAAATACACTTACACGAGAGGCGCTGCCTGTATACTTTGTGAGTGGTATCCAGTAGTCTCATACGACAATTGTAGCTGATACACTAAAACCACTTTCGCTTCAACCGTTCTTCATGACACTTGGAAACTATCCATCTTATGGGAATGGATAGGAGCAGATTCACGAAACATATATATTCGTAATTGGGTGAGATAGGTGAGATTGAAGTAAGGCTTACGATGGGTTCTGCAACCGAGTCGGATGACAATTAGGGAAAAGTTCCTTACAGCTAAGCCTATTTATAAGATGTAGAAGAGAAGAAATGGCGGCATTTCTCTCGCCTAAATGTCGAAGAAATATCTCTCTAGATGGGCAACGATCATCAGACTCAATTCTATATTTGTTTACCGGAGCATTGAAAGGCTAATAAACGCTAATAAACACATAGATGTCTGTCGATGTCCAGCTTCTTGACCATGAAAGGTTCCCCTATGTGTGTATATAGTACATTGCTATCTGTTCCCGTCGGCAGGCATCCCGGGCGACGACGAGGCGAAGCGGCCGTCGCGCGCGCAGCAGCAGAGTCTCAACGCCGAGTGCATCCTCAGCAAGGAGCAGCTCTACGACATGTTCCAGCAGATCCTGGGCGTCAAGAAGTTCGAGCACCAGCTGCTCTTCAACGCGCTCCTGGTAATCGCACCCCTCACTGCTGACCTTACTCCTAAAAATTAGCATTTATGATGAGGGACGATTTTTAGAGTTCGATAACAGTTCACAACATTTAAAAATCATAACATCACGGCTGCGTTACTTATGCTTATAATAACTGAGGAGATACGACATCTTTTATTAAATAAATAAAATGATACTGATGTTAGTAATTGCGTTTTTCAGCTGGATTCGGCGGATGAGCAAGCGGCGGCTATCAGGAGAGAGCTCGACGGGAGGATGCAGAAAGTGAATGAGATGGAACGGGTTGGTATTAAAACATATTTGAAAATGTTTCAGGTATCGACTTCAATCATATCCATGACAATCTTGCTTGTTTAATATACCAAATCGGGGTTCTAGTTTCAACTATCACATTCCTACGAGTATGTTATATGTATGAGTATGTAGTAATGTCTTTCTCTGCGTCGCCAGAACCGAAAGCTGATGCCGAAGTTCGTGTTGAAAGAGATGGAGTCCCTCTACATAGAGGAGATGAAGTCCTCCATCAACCTGCTGATGGCCAACTTGGAGTCGCTGCCCGTCTCCAAGGGAGGAGCGGACTCCAAATACGGCCTCCACAAAATCAAGCGGTATAATCACAGGTCAGTGCATACAGCGTCAAAGATATTTAGCGTAAATAAACTGTTTTTCTGTATAAAAATTCTGTAGGATCACCTTATCATACGACCATGTCAAACGATGTATGTATTTCGTGAGTGTTTGAACATAATGCTTAAGAGGGTTTCATTTAAGTTTTACTATCCTGAACATTCTTTGAACTGATTATGGCAGAATCGGCACAAGGGTAGTTAATTATATTCCTACCCTATACTAATTTTGAGAATCTTTTATTTAAAAACGTGACTGTAAGATGAGCCCTAGATCCTTGTGAGCCATTTGAGGATCGTGGTCGTAGATTACTTATTGTCCATTCAATGCTAACAGAGTGTTTTGTTTGTTCCTCCCTCGGCATGTGGCCTCGAAGGAAGTACAAGTAAACGTTTTGACATTACCTTGGGATTGTGCACGAGTCTTGAGTGTAGCAGGAACCTGCCATGACCCCTCGGCTATTTGTCACCGTAGTTACTAAGAGCGGCCTAGCATTACCTAGCTTTTAGAAATCTGGGGTTTATTTAATTTTGTACAATCAAAACACTGGGGTTTCTTGCTTTTTCTGACAGCTACTAAAGCAAGCCTTTGATTTCGCAACCAGTAAATGAAAGTAGAATGAAGGCTATTTAGTTCACGCTGCTAATTTGACCACATTTTTTTACTTTCAAGTGCATAGCGATAAGTCCTAATGTATATAAAGTGAATATTAATTGGGGTTTGGAAATACTGTATCGGATATAACTACCTATGTCAGAGTTGTAAAAAACTTGAAATATTTCTCAGTCTGAGGTATAAGTGCTGTAGTTATTCCTAAAGATATTTTAACATAGTCCCAAATTTTTCTACAAGCAACCAACCTAAAGCCATTGTAGTGCTAATGTTAGATAACTTGGTATCTAAATAAGCTTCGCTAAAACTGTAATCGACGTGTTTTGACTTTAACTAGATCATGTACCAATATAATGTAAATTATGTTTATTAAAATGAACTAAGCAAGTTACTGTGTATAATTTTCAAAAGAACGGTGTACTTACAATATGTATAACTATAAAAAGTAGCTCAACTAGTAAGTCAAAACATGTCTGTATATAACAACCCACGCCTGTAAGCAAACTAGATTAGCTGATATGTATCGAACGCTTTAGTAACACTTGTATTTCTGGCTTGCTTATATCATTCTTGGATATCGGTTATGGGTCCTAATTACTACTAATATTAAAAAAATGACGCATCTAATTTCAATGGATGTAAATACATACTACATAAATGTCTACATCTAAACTGATCAATTAAAAATAATTGTTGATCATTTGCCTGAATGCGGTGCATTTGTGGTGGTTGTGGTGGCGGCAGTAGATCGAACGCGGGGCCCGACCCGAGTCCAAGGTTGAGTAAGCAGTTGTGTTTCAGGTCGCAAGGCTCGCTGGCCAACAAGCTCACGGGGGAGGGGGAGGGGGACGCCGACACGCAGCTCACCAAGATGGACGTCGTGCTCACCTTCCAGATTGAGGTAGGCCCAGGATCTGGGGGTCAGGTCTATGAGAATCTGCATACTTCATGATACCAAACATAATGATTCTCAGTCATCACGGAGATTCTGAAGAATACTGTTTCTTCCAAATACTTGTACCTTTTCTTCCTCGCTCTTCTCTTTTCAGAAAAAAACTCTGATTTTACCATATATTTTGTTTATGGTTTTCCTTTTTCTTCCTGTTCCTTTCCTTCTTAAGACTTCTCCGTAGATTTAAGGATCTACAAAAAAATCTGACACGAATAGCAGAATTCAATTAGGTAGGCGCACATATTTAAGTCAAGTCACACATACAAATCAGATCTCATACTATCCATTTTTCACTATAGCTATCACTTTAATATTAAAACTGATTGACTTTCATACAACACTAAGTGATTTCATACATTGGATGTCTCCTTGGTTCCCAATATTGATGTTGGGTGTAGCTGACAGGCTGTGTGCGCAGGTGGTGGTGATGGAGGTGAAGGGGCTGAAGTCGCTGGCGCCCAACCGCATCGTCTACTGCACCATGGAGGTGGAGGGCGGCGACAAGCTGCAGACGGACCAGGCCGAGGCCTCCAAGCCCATGTGAGTTCAGCCCAAGCACTGCTGCTGACTGTTTGGTATATTGAAAATTGCATAAAAGGTTAAACGCAAAGAAACTTTAAACCTTAAACTTTACATGGCATCTGTAAAGTTTATTATAAAATTGATACTGCGAAATCCCGCAGTGAGCCAAAATTACCTGTATGAAATTCATAAGTATTGTATAGTTCTATAAGTAGAAGATTACAAGATAGCCAGTATTCAAGTTAAAAGATGATGAGTTTATAACGATTTACAGGTCTAGACCTTTTAGCCCTTTGAAGTGACGAGATGGTCATTTAAGGCTTCGATTGAATGCATAATTAACATATCCATTATAGACATTTGCCTATGCTGCATGTTGCAGGTGGGACACCCAGGGCGACTTCAGCACGAACCAGCCGCTGCCGGCCGTGAAGGTGAAGCTCTACACGGAGAACCCTGGGGTGCTGGCGCTCGAGGACAAGGAGCTGGGCAAGGTGGTGCTCCGGCCCACGCCGCTCTCCAGCAAGGTACATTACTTACGTGTCATCGCACACATGCTTGAATAATACTCGAAATATTCTTTATCATCATCAACCTATGGTCACCCAGTGGTACAGAGGGCCTTCATGAAACGTTGCCAACCACTCCTGTCCTGTGCCTTGCGCTCCGCAACCCTCCAACTCAACCCAGCCGCCCTCAACTCAGCGACAACTGTGCGCTGCCAGGTGTGCGCCGGCTGGCCTGGGCGTCTGCTCCCGCGCGGCCTCCATGTGAATGCTGCCCTGGCGATGTTGTCCTCCGATCTTCGGAGTGTGTGCCCTATCTACTTCCACTTACGCTGAGCGATTTCACGCTTGATTGGAACTTGGTGGCATTGCTTCCATAGATCCTCGTTGCTGATAGTGTTCGGCCAGAGTATGCGAAGGATGGACCTCAGGCATTCGTTGACGAACACTTGCAGTTTGTTCGTCAGTCCCTTTGCATATTCTTATTCTCTATTAATTTGTGCACAGCGCTTTGAAGGCATAATGTCTCGGCGATTACCTTTAAAATAGATACCGGAGTGTAACGACATTATTATAGAATATTACCTAATAGATCTAATACGAATGTTGAATACTGTATGGGGGAAAGAAGACCTTGACTATTTAGAAGACCTATCAAATAATCATGGCAATGCTACATTTACCACAACAGCCTCCAACTACGTGTGGAAAGTTATACTCATCAGCTTAGTATCAAAATTGTTTAGTCCGTTTAATTAACTACAAGTATGTTATTTTTGCAGGCGCCTGAATGGCACCGCATGACCGTGCCGAAGAACCTTCCCGACCAAGACCTCAGGATAAAGATTGCCTGTCGGATGGACAAGCCCCTCAACATGAAGCATTGCGGGTGGGTCACTACTCTGTAATCAACCCACACTTACACTGAGAACCCAGGAAATTACTAATCTGACAAGTAAATTTGAAATCATGGGTTCATTGGTATTCTGGGCTCTACATTTCTAACTGGATAAACAGAAACTTATACAATCTTGAAAATCTATCTTGCCTCATTCGATTTCATTCACCCGAAAAGAAGTTTAAGAATATTTGATAGTTAGTAAGTTACATGCCCCGCAGAACAGAAAGCAGCTGGCTACATGGTACAGAGCCTAATGTGCCTAAACGTGTCTTGTCTGCAGATACCTGCACATGATCGGCAAGCAGGTGTGGCGCAAGTGGAAGCGGCGCTACATGGTGCTGGTGCAGGTGAGCCAGTACACGTTCGCGCTCTGCTCCTACAAGGACAAGAAGGCGGAGCCCGCCGAGATGATGCAGCTGGACGGCTTCACCGTGGACTACATCGAGCTCGCCAGCGGTAAGGCACTCTCCAACTAGGACTTAGGCAGAATGCGAATGTCTTTATGCTAATTTAAGCAGACAGACATTGGGTCTGTCCAAAAATACAACGGAGAGTAATAAAAATAAAAATATTTTAAGGTCGTGCAACATAATATATTTATTTCTTGAGTATCACAACAGGTAGTTCAGGGTAAAATAGTGAAACGGCAATTGATCCTTATTTGGTACTTGTACGTTACGTGTGTCTTGAATTTTGTTGCTCATCAGTAGCTAACTGGCCGCACTGATGATGTTTTGAATATAGTAAATGTAAGTAGTCTCTAGTTTAATTATGATTGAGATACAAATTAATATATTTTTATTTGTTTTTCAGCTCAACTGATGGTGGGCCAAGGTAAGATTTCCCATCATGATACATCATCATATACCACTACCAATTCGAATCATCATCTTTTTGAAAAGATGAACTTTGCATCTTAGGACATTTAATAAAATAAAATTAGCCCTATAACGATAAACAATATCACTATATCTTATCCCATATTAATTTGGGATCAGCCGACATATAACTAATGCAGCATCGAATTTGAACGATTGCAGAGCTGGAGGGCGCCAAGTACTTCATGAACGCGGTGCGCGACGGGGAGTCGGTGCTGATGGGCGTCAGCGACGAGAACGAGTGCCACCTGTGGGTGATGGCGCTGTACCGCGCCACTGGGCAGAGCCACAAGCCCACGCCGCCCACCACCTCCGACACGCACATCAAGATCATGGGCGGTCAGTGCTCTTCTCCCCTCATACCTGATTAAGTCAAAAATGAACACCGGTACTCAAATGTGGTTTCATATACCACTTAGGGTAAATTAAATCTATTAAAACACTATCCGGATTGGCTGCGATTGGTGAAAAGTCGTTTCAATCAACACATACAGTCGAGTCGTATAACTTTACTAATCCACAATTGTGACATGATACGATGTCAGTTATATTTACGGAGACCTAAGAGATATCTTATGTTCCGTTCCGACTAGGGTTCCGTTCCGACTAGGAAAGAAAGACATGAATTTAAAACAATCCCTGAATTTGGTGTTCCAGACGCTGACAAGGCCCGCAAGCACGGCATGGAGGACTACATCCAGGCGGACCCTTGCCAGTTCGACCACCACCACCTGTTCACCACCCTGCAGACGCTCACGCTCAAGTACCGCCTGCAGGACCCTTACTGCTCACTGGTAAACAGACTAATATGTAAAACTTTGAATGTGTTTTGTTTAAGGTTTAGAATGATATAGCCAGGAAACCTGCTTATTTGGCAATATATTAAATTTATGTTAAAAGGCAGTGGAATGACCTACTATCTATTATATTGGGTTATCTGTATGGTAAAAACTGAATTCCGAGTGGCTCACGATCATAACAATACAGGATTGCACTCATATTCAAGTTTTCGTACAATGCAAGCAAAAATTGAAATTGTATCGTAACGGAACAACGTTTTGCTTCTAAGGGTTGGTTCTCTCCGGGGCAAGTGTTCGTGCTGGACGAGTACTGCGCGCGGTACGGCGTGCGCGGCTGCTTCCGCCACCTGTGCTACCTGTCCGACCTGCTGGACGTGGCCGAGAGCGGCGAGCAGACCGTGGACCCCACGCTCATGCACTACTCCTTCGCCTTCTGCGCCAGCCACGTGCACGGCAACAGGTACCCCGCGCTCGCCATGCCCGCTTCTCTAGCCTATGTCTGTATATGGCATGCTTTGCACTAGAGGCAACGATTATTTTCAAGCATATGTAAATAAGTCTATGAAAGAAAGAGATTTGATCAAAATCACACATTTATGTATTCTAAGAACAATAAATGCAGTTCATTGATTATTTGATGGATTTGAATCAGTTGGCATACGTAGACAGCCAATTTTTACGTTAAAATCGACTAAAGTTACATATTTAGTCGAAACCCAGCATGGCCTATAAGACGATATAATTATTTATTTTGGGTTTAGCTATTATGAAATTTGATTGCACTGGCCCTAGTCTTTATTAAATCTATGCATGATATCAGCGGCAAAGATCACTATATCTGATAGCCCTCATACAAAATTGTCATGTCTGTTGTAGTTTAACCATAGAATTAACAAAATTATTTTAAGAGTTTATCTGAACCCTGGTGATTCTCAAAAATATTAACATAAATATTTTTCTTTATTTGACAATAGCACTATAAGTATGGAATAAGCATGATTAGCTAGTTGAAGCATGTTTGTGTAATTTTATGTTTATCCTCACTCCAAAAAAATTATTTGTATAGAAACTTAGTGTCACCACTATGATCTCTTTTGAGGTGATTCCAAAAGTCCTCAGTCACTTCAATGAGATAGCTGATTGACCTTTTCACTTAAACTTAAAAATAACACCAAAATTTTTGGTTAATATGAATGTTTCGTGTTTAGAGAGCTTTTCTATAATTAGATGACAAAACCTATTGGATGGTTCAATCTTTTCTGTGACCTAATGTGCTTACTCCCACTTCTCTCATCCTAATAAAGTTGGCTTTACGATTTACCAAAAAGCAATTACCAAAAAATATTTCAATAAAATTTTACATTAAGTTTGAACAAAGTAGACAACTGCTGTGATTTAAAACTACATCGAATATAGTACCAAAAAAACATTGATATCTGAATTCGTGAGAAGCAGTCATTAAGCCAATTTGCCCCCTAGATTCCCTGCATTTTGCCCCATGCGCGAACTAATTTACAGTACGGCGACGTTGCCTGGCAGGCCAGACGGAGTGGGCAGCATCACGGTGCAGGAGAAGGAGAAGTTCGCCGAGATCAAGGAGCGGCTCAAGGCGCTGCTCGAGCACCAGATCACCAACTTCCGGTACGCCTTCCCCTTCGGGAGGCCCGAGGGCGCGCTCAAGGTGAGCACAAGCTAATACCACTACTGCCCAGTCGCAGGGAAGGGAATCTGGGAAATGGAGTCAATCATCTGGCACGCATTAATTATATTGTATAGTTTTGGATTTGTTAAATCAACGAAATTCAGTAACCATATCCGTTATTCAAAACTCTACCCTGAAATAATTAACTATGTAATGTATAATTTTTACAACTCCTGGATATTCTTTCCTGCTAATATTTGGAGACACGTCTAATGTACGATGTATGAAAAATAACATTTCTAACGTCTTTTATGTTATTCTCGAAGGCTACCCTTTCGCTGCTTGAGCGGGTGCTGATGAAGGACGTGGTGACGCCAGTGGCGCCGGGGGACGTCAGGAAGGTCATTCAGACTGCTCTGGAGAACGCCGCTCTGCTTAACTACCAGCAGCTCAGTCTGAAAGCCAACATTGAAGGTACGAGTAGCTTTCACAATTGCCACCCCAACAGAGATAACATAAGATACATGCTAACACACGTGGAGGAAATAGAAGGGTCGAAAGGTAACTTGTACGAAATCCACGTTTTCCTATTTGTTACAGGATGAAAAAGTTTAAAAAACATAACAATCAGGCATATGATGTCACCGATATTTTTTATGGTTATATCCTAATTCCTAGTTATTAATATATATATATTATTTTTGGACTAACAGAAGATCTCCGTGGTGACACTATGGTGACACCGTCAAAGAAACTCGAAGATCTCATCCGCTTGGCAGAGCTCTGCGTCGACCTCCTGCAGCAGAATGAGGAAAACTACGCCGAGGTACTTTCCATTACTCGTATATATATTGACTGCTTCTTTGAAACTTTAAGAAACTAATACAAGCCTTTTCAGTGCTTGAAAGAATTATTTTTCTCCATATATACATCACATCGTGAAGTCGAACGATTGCGAAAGTACCAATCTACACCTAACACCGGTCGTTCCCTGTCACCATTCAAAGACATTAACTACTACAGAGACACAGTAAAATGAAAAAAAAACATTAAGTTTTCTTCTATATCATCCGAATTGGGCGCATTCAGAAGATTATGCATAGAAAGTAACGTAAAAAAATCGCTGTTTGTAGTAAGATCCCATCCAAAATTATTTTGACATACCAACTTTTATTTGTGGTATGACATACAACATTTTAAATATTTCTTGTTTTTTTTTTTTAACAAAAATGTTAATTCTTTGTAAACTTTACACAATACATTTAACATAAAAAATAATGACATTGACGTTTTTGTTTTAAGCCGTGCGCGCATAGAATAAAAGTAAAAAAATATTTGCGAATGCGAGGTTTACGGAATAAATCCCATTCTTGATGAATTTCTCTTGTAATTTTTGTTGTTACATTATTTCCAGTAGGTATAACAGTATTGACAAAAATGCAATTTCATCCTGTTTCCTTTTATGCAGAGTGAACTAATCTAAATGCCTCGAACCTAGTAACAGCCCCGTCTTGAAGCTCATCGTGACTTATTACTACTTTTGCTTATTTTTATTTCACAGGTTTTTAACACAAAAGCGGATCCTAGTGGTCAACCGAATGTAACTACAAATATTCATAATATTACTTGATTGCTCAGCTAATCGATCACTTTAAAGAGTTTGTCACTTGGTTTCGATCCATCCACTCGATCACATTAGACCTGGAGTAGCCTCTGAGCGCACTCGCTCCTCGAGACACGCTTCCGCTTAGAACGAACGACTCCGAGACAGCAGTGCATGACCATTACGACTTATGAGGGCCAATGTGGCCCCTTTTGTGCATAATTTCAAATTGGGGCTCAGTAGAAGCCTTCGCAACAGCAACTGCATAATTATGTACGAGTAGATGTAGCTACTATTGTAGATATTACAATAATATCACAAAAATTAAGCATACGAGTTATTTCAATTTACAACAAACTAATTTGTTTGACCATCGTGTACAGTACTCATTATTTCTACTCACATTTCATTAATTTGTACACCAGTTATTTGATGCAAAGAATAGAAAATTAATTAACTTGATTTTTAAGCTTTAGCCTTAGGAATTGCGTCTAAAACATTATGCTTGTTTTTATAATATGTAGTTTTATCTGTTTCGACTTTGAAATTAGTTGTTAGTTCACAGTTGACACCATGAACATTACGATCATGAATTTTTGACACAGCTTTCGACACATTCAATGAACATTCGATAACGGCCATTCATATGCATCTGACTGATGCTTGCCTGTTGTAGTCACATCGGTTAATGAGTATTTGTATTGGCAAGTGCTTATTCCGGAATAACTCCAATTGGATGTCTGTGAATGGCAGCTTCGACATTTCTTTTTAAAATTCAAAACATTACCAATTGCATGTTTAACAGAGACAAATTGGATTAATGTTTATTGAATTTACAAAGTCCCTTTGTGAAAGAGATTTAAAACACTGCTATTGATCATTGAAATTTTCTGGCCTATTAACGATAATTGTACAAAAATACCTAAATTATAAGAATATTTCATATATCACTGAGCACTTGAAAAGTTGCAGAATTATTTACTTGCAAACATTCACATCGAAACAAAATATTAGCGAGTCCCTAGAAGGCTTTGCGTCACCATTAGATATCATTAGGTTGTTGGAACAGACTCGCGCATATTTTGATCCCTTGTTGAATGCTTGACCCACGTTCGAGTGATGCTGCATCCACTGGCTAGGAGCTCAGCTATCGCTGGTTTCCTGGCTGTCCCAAGGTTAATTAATCCAGTATATAACCATATTTAATAATCTATGAATGTAAAATTTAATTCACAGGCGTTTGCGTGGTTCTCGGAGCTCCTGGTGGAACACGCTGAGATTTTCTGGTCCCTGTTCGCCGTGGACATGGACAGGGTCCTCTCGGAGCAGCCTCCGGACACGTGGGACTCCTTCCCTCTCTTCCAGATTTTGAACGACTACCTCCGCATTGATTCTAATAGGGATCAGTTTGCAGGTGGGTTCCAGTTCCCAGGTACATACATTTAATTATAATTACTTCAAAGTATTTACACCATGAGTTGTAAAAATACTACCTGCCACCTTGGATACTAGCTATCGCGTAAAACGACGCTTTTAGGTATCGAAGAATCCTCTAGGCTCTTACTCTGAAGCTGGTTACAATATGATCGTTTGTTGCAGTGAACTTCCGCGGAGGGCGCTTCCACGAGCACCTGCGGGAGACGTTCGCGCCTCTCGTGGTGCGCTACGTGGACCTCATGGAGTCCTCCATCTCGCAGTCCCTCATCAAGGGCTTCGAGAAGGAGAGGTGGGAGATCAAAGGGTGAGTCTTACTAAAAGCTATGTAACGCGTCTCACGGTCTTTAGTACTTATTTCCCATATCGGGATAGAAATTATTATTCTCAACTATTCATATTTGTGAATCGTTTACCGATTGCTAACTGATCCAATGGAGCCTCAATTGCCGTTTGGTCCTTTAGATGTCTTCAATTTCTAACCAAACATAAAACCAGTTTATTAGCATCGTTATTAAAGCCTATAAAACCTAGAATAATAAAAAAATGAGTGACTGAGAAGAACAAAGATATTAACCACATATATGTCGTCATGGTAGCAACGGGTGCGCGACGAGCGAGGAGCTGTTCTGGAAGCTGGACGCGCTGCAGTGCTTCATCCGCGACCTGCACTGGCCCGAGGCGGAGTTCCGCTCGCACCTGGAGCAGCGGCTCAAGCTCATGGCCTCCGACATGATGGAGACCTGCCTGCAGAAGACAGAGACCGCCTTCCAGGTACATACATACCCCCTCTATACAGATCGTTATCACTAATAGTCCATACATGGTACATGCATACCTCCTATATATAGAGCGTCTACGAATATTAACTCCTACTGTAGCAGGAAAATTGGTCTCTTGGCGTTTAATTTTACCTTAGAACTGTTTTTTTCCACACAGGCGTTATATGAAACGCATAATGGCGTTATATGCAATAGTTTAATGCTATGGTGTGGATCGAGACACGGTTTATACATATTTGTTGTTTATGCTCAAGATATGGTGTTTCAGTCCATCTGTCAATGGTAACGATTGATCGTGTTAGCCTGCATTAGGCAGTGGACTGCGAGAGGCTGATTGTTTGTTGGGCATTGCAGCAATGGATGAAGAAGAGCACGACGTTCGTGTCCACGGACTACATCCTGCCGGCGGAGACGTGCGCCATGGTGAACGTGGCGCTCGACGCCAAGAACCAGGCGCTCAAGCTCTGCGCCAGCGACAGCGCCGACATCGGCACCAGCGGGGTGAGCATCTCGATCCACCAATGAGATTAACAATGAGTCCAATACGTATCTATATTGGACGAAAAATATTAAAGAGGGTGAGATGGAAGGGTAGTTACATAGATCTTTAATAAATTAGCAATAAACGAAGCCAGGTGGGAGGTGATTCTTATCCTGAAACTGAAAATTTAAGGCAATCAAAATAAACGTATACCATGTCTTTTGTAGTACCACACGAAGATGGACACGCAGATCGAGGCGTGCCTGCAGTCGATGTCGTCGGGGATGACGAGTCGGCTGTCGGCCGTGCTGGAGGGGACCCTAGCCAAGATCGCGCGCTTCGACGAAGGGAGGTTCGTATATAGAAACTTAGTATAAACGCATATGAAAGACTTCTGATATTTTAGATATTCAGGCATGATAGTGGCTTACTTTACTTCACCAAGTAAGTCAAAAAATACCGTTTGTTACGGTAACAGCAAGAAAGTAACGAAGCACATTCAGTTCTAGTCCCCGATACTGTGCAATTTTAGTCATTAGTATTTGCTACTTAACTTTTATACAACTATATTTCTGTTTTAGTCTCATCGGCTCCATCCTGACAATCGCCAACGTGTCAGGCTCCGGCAAGGACATTGGCCAGGGCTACGTCAACTTCATGAGGAACTCCATGGACCAGATCAGATCAAAGGTCAGTTACATTTATGGTTACGCTCTCCCGAATTTCTCATTATTAAAAAGTACTTAATACATGCAAAGGTAGTTTTTTACTCTTGAAAGGTGAATATCGATAATAATCGTGTATTCCGACGGAATTTCATCATAATTATTGATTAGAGGTAGGTTAATGAGTAATTAATACGAAATTGCTTGCAAATATATTAATTAAGGTTGGTTGAGACACCTAAACCAGGATAAGTCATATCATTTAAATTAGGGCCTGTATTTCAGTCCACGTGCTTAGGTCCAGTTTCCTTTTCAGATCACGGACGAGCTGTGGATCCTGCAGCTGTTCGAGCAGTGGTACGACATCCAGATCACCATGATCAACAACTGGCTCAACGAGCGGCCCGCGCTGCACCCGCAGCAGGTGGCCTGCCTCTCCATCGTAGTCAAGGTATGCCTTATACGTACATAGTAGTGAGCCTACCTTTAGACTGTGATAAAGACGAACGAGAACATGTAATGTGGTTGATGTTCTATTCAGAAAAGGTCAGGGAAGTAATTGTAATTGTGACTTATCCGCAAGGGTTGATGGTAGAGAACGCGTTTGTTTTTTTTAATTGTGCATTTTTATTTTTGGCAATACCATTAAGATTTATACTTAGATTGATCATTATTAATGTTTTTTTCCAGAAAATGTACAGTGACTTCGAACTGCAAGGCGTGATCGACGACAAGCTGAACAGCAAGACATACCAGAACGTGGCTTCCAGGATGCACACGGAGGAGGCCACCTGCAGCCTGCTGCTGGCCCAGCAGGACAACGGGTGGGTGCCACCACAGCGCCAAGTCAATTAAAGAAAGAAAGAAAGAAAAATATTTATTCACTAACATACAAAAACACAAACATGGAAAAAAATATATACAAAGAACACCGTTGAACAAGAATTAATGGCTAGCACCAGGAATTCTTATGTATTGATTCCTTCTTCAAAATGGCTAGAAATGTATGTACACTGCACAACCTCGGGGTTAAGTAATGAAGTGCAATATGTAGTAAGAATTTTGATGCTGAAAATGAAACAATATGTGATTGCAAACTTTAAAATTGAGATACATTTTAGATTCACATGTTAAAAAAAAATCATTTATAGAGGTTAACGTTCTGAATGAATAATTTTTGGTACCCGTGTTTCCAGTGGCGGCGACGACGACGAAGGTTCCCGGGGCACCAAATCAAAGTTGGAAGCGCTCACGGAGGAGGCCAAGCTGGGCAACGTCACTGCGGTGGTCGGCAAGGTGAGCTGCCGTATAACTGGCATTATTATATTGACCACAGACCTTTTTATTCTACATATCGAATTACAATTTAAAATTTGAAAAACAGCTCGATTTCAATTTTACTGATTCCGAAAGATCTCAATTAAAAATTCACGGAGGTCATTAAAATGTATGAGGCAGGCGAACGTAAATATGTGGTTTTAAAACGCCTTCTGGCATAGGGTGACTATCAAATAATCAGAATTAAACTATTTGCCTGCAAAGGTAAATTAGGAATATCATTTATTTTGTAATAAACCATTTATTGGTGTGATTATAAAAAGAAAAAATATATAAATATAGCCGGCATATATTGTTATACGCGACGAAAGTTTACATGTATATACAGACACAACATGGATAGAAGCACTCTCGTAAACAAAAGCTGGGCTTAAAAAATTTTTAGATTGCGTACATTCGACATAATTTCCTACATGATTCAAGTGTTTGATGTTTGCTTGCAGGTGGGCAACATGTTCGGCAGGGGCATCGGAGAGCTGTCCACCAAACTGGGAGGAGCCTCTTCGTGGTTTTAAATAGAACATAACATTAGATAGAACAATTAATGCAACTCAGAAATAAGCAAAGGTGATATAAAGGATCAGCCATATAGTACTCGATAAGACAGAAACTAGACAAGTAGTCCGCTACGTAGAAGGACAAAATAAAGTAGATTTGTAAGTAATAAGGCTACGAGTTGAAACTCAACGGTCGGAGTAAATATGTACTAGTTTATAAATAAGTATATTCGTCGCTGTCCATTTGGATATAATGAAATTATTCGATAGTCAAATATAATGGACCATGTTTCCCCGCTAGGTCACTTCATACTATTAGGCAAATGAATATTATGTACTGTCCTGCATTCGACGTTAAGTGATGTACTTCTCTAATGCTTAAACTTAACATGTACAGTCTAGTAGGCAGCCACCGCATTGAAGCGATTATATTAAACTTGAAAATTGATATGATATGACATAAATAAAAGTAAATCTTCGAGGAGTCAGGCAAATGCAGCTGCGATGACTGCAATTATTTTCATACCAATTTAATGAAAGTAATGTGATTAAGAATGTACATGTATCATTAGCTAATGCAGAACGTATATTTACAAACGTTAATAGAAATCTTTATTTCGGTATTTTATGAGGCTTTACAAGATAAGCTTTATAATAATATTTAGGTATTATGGAAGCACTTAATTTAAGATTATTTTATAGTTCGATACTTGGAATAACACTGCTTCATTGCAAGGTCTCCTAGAGAGTAGGATCCCATGTAACGTCATATTTATCGAACAACCTGATATATATAGTGTGGTGTAAGGATATACCTCCATAAGTATCAATCTAAAGAGCTACATGATTGTTTACACTGAACGCAAACGAAATTAATCATCCTGCTTCTAATATGCTTCGTAGAATAGCTTATGAGACAACCTTCAGCTGCCTTGATATGCTAATATTAACTTACTAAAAAATGCATTACTTCTATCCTTCCATGAATTAATATTATATATAGCTGGGTATTTTTCCTCACTCGTATTGTATAATGGCCAAAGATTTGGTAAAGGACAGCTTTCATTTTATGTGCCCTTGAAAACCCAGCTTGACATAACTACATTGATGACAGGTCTTAGTGTATATCACAGATGTAAACATGCATTAAATAGGTTTCGTGTTTAATATGTAGATAGAATCACGCCTTTACTTGATGACGAACATCAGTGATTATGTTGCTAAACGAATCTTGCCTTCTGTACAAAAGTCTAAGACAACTTATAATGCAGTACCACTAATAAAGTTGAGTGAAGATATTTCTAGTTGGTAGCACTAGCTTCTTTCGAATGCATGTAAGTTAACGCCTTATCATTGTTTGAAACTCGATTCTTACTCTTTATCTTCTTTGAATTTGACTACATCTATACATTCATAAAGAAAGCGCTGTTCCTTAAAACTGCAGATCGATTACATGTGCGTAAAAATACTAACTACCTTCAAATTTTTAGATTTTCAACTACTTAAAATTATTCGGTTGATACTTAAGCATTTTGATTAACGTTTAAAAATTGTTCTCGTTCTTGTCTTTAATATATTTTTGAATAGTAATAGATCACTACGATCCTAAACAAATCCTTTTAAAGTACTTAAAACTATGGCCTAAAACTAGAATAGAAACTAACATCTAACAAGTCTGGATTGTAAGTTATTGGAAAACAACAAATTATTGAATAATGTTTAAATATATCCCTCTATAGGGAGACGTGCTAAGTGTATGTAGGTATTTATATATGATTACATTTATAGGCTGAATTGGTTACCGAATGATCAACACAGAATTACTGCACTAACATTCACGTGGGTTGGCGAAACTTTGTCTATCCTATCAAGATACAATTTATAGAGATACGTGAAGATTATGTTGTAAATAATTTGGTATTCGTCTCAATATTAATTTCATTCCTTTAAATGGAGCTAAGTGTAGTGTGTAGTCAAACCCGATGGAGATGTGTCTTAGTCCTCGCGTGGACTATCCGCGAAGTATCTACGCCGCACTTACTTTAATTATGACTTATTCTTATGTATATAATAATCTAGTCGAAAGCAATTTGTTTATGGGTTGAGGCCATTGGAGAGCATCGCATGGAAATGAATAAAATTATGTTTACTGTTTGTTGCTGTTTTATTATTTAAGTATTTATGGACCAATTCCTTAAAATATTTATTTAACATCCACTCGCTCTCCGAATACGTTATTCCTTGTGAATGAATATTATTTTTGAGTCAAAATTCAATTTTATTACACGCAGGAACCTCTCGTAAAGCTAACTCAAATAAACCGATCTCTCATACGTTATATTTGATTATTACTATCATAAAATTGGTATCATGGAGCCAATTGGTAGAATACCTATTTATTAATGAATAACGTAAAGGCGTCGTATACCGACCGACCTCCTGTATCCGACTATTTTGGTTTTTACCTCCTAAGCTTATAAAGTTCACGTCAAAGTCATGAATTTGAGCGCAATCAGTTCGTCAATTCATTTTTCATCATATCAGTGCACGTCACGTTACGTGTTAACCAGATAGTTAATACTCAATGTGTCAGGTGGTAAGCCATGTCATCATTTACAAGCACTAACTATTATCGTTCAGAGAACAGGTAGGTCTCCTCACGATGTTTTCCCACACCGTGCATTACAATACAATACCATTCGGTGCAATTTGCAAGTGAATTTTTATTAGTCGATGGTTCGGACATGTGATAGACGATATACTGAAAAAGGGTGACGTTACAAATACCTAAAACTGCCACGTGAGTATTCAGAGGTGTAATGAGCGTCAATGAAGCGAAAGTGGTTTGTCAAAATCGGGACAAATAGGCTTCCGTGATACCGGCTTACCCTCTATAGGGAAACGGGCCTGGTGTGTTTGTATGTACCTATTCATTGCAATATATTAAATTGGCACCTCATTATTTATTCGGTTTATAAAACGAATTCGCGTGTATGTCATGTGTCATGTCACATAATAAATTCCCATGCTAGTCTGCGAATCCCGTTCCGTCCCGTATCATATATATGTAGTAAGTGCAAATACATGCAAGTGCTCCGGCCTTTTTATAATATGCCTGTTAACCTAAGGTACCTGTTAAATTAAAGTACCAGTTAACTTGAAAAGGTAGTATTTTGTAGGAACTAGTAGTCATTGTCATACAAATTCAGGCAATAGGGTTTAAGGGTAGTCATAGTCAAGTTATGTTAATATTACCTATTAATTCAATTCTTTCAACTTAATAACACATTGAATACGTTACTACAAAATATTACAATTCCTTCAACACAAAGCATCATAACACTGCCTAATTCAAACCAAGAACTTAAAGCGTATTATTACAACATTGTTGTATAACATTATTAAGAAATATAATCCAAATAGTACTTACAGACATATTCCGCGTTACTT
This sequence comes from Leucoptera coffeella, assembly GCA_030578115.1. Classification (NCBI taxonomy): domain Eukaryota; kingdom Metazoa; phylum Arthropoda; class Insecta; order Lepidoptera; family Lyonetiidae; genus Leucoptera; species Leucoptera coffeella. Next base: position 47,734 of record JAMBLF010001095.1, read on the forward strand.
TTTGGCTTCTTATCCTGAAAATAAGATATATTTATTAGATCGTCTCGGTATACATTATTAGTTCATGATGTTTTGTCTAATTTCGAACTGCTATAGTTTGCCTATGATGACAGTTATCACGCAAACGTTTCGATATTCTGTAGATTATGTATGTAATGATATACATATATTGTTGTTTTAATTAAATACGTTCATAAATTTAATATACTTAATCCAAATTATGTTATTCTTTCAAAATGTTTACCTAAAGTTTTAAAGCAATTTAGCAAGTTCATATTATAAATATTGCCAACAGCTACCGCAGTGAGCTCATAAATCCGTTATTATTCATTATAATTATGTCTTATGCATAAATTAATTTATTAATCTATTTTAGATCCACAACTTTTTTCACTTTGCAAAACTATCACAACAATTTAAAAATAACGTTCAGTTCCCGCAATACATTGTATTATTCCAGAAGGTGGCGCATCGGCGCAGGTTAGCTGCCATTATTGCGACTATTGTGAAAATTTACTTTAAAATATTGCGGTAGACCAAATAATAAATACTATTAAAAATAGCCTAGGTACGTTTTAAACCAGAAATGTAGAAAATGATTCGAAAAGATAAGGCAAGATTTGATAGTATTTATCCAGTGAGTTTGACGGAAGAGGAAATAGCTTTATGCCCTATTTAGCAACCTAATAAATAATTAACCATTGGAGGATACTCAAAATAATTAGATTTTTTGTTCGATTTTTTTACTGGAAGCATTGTGTAGTTCAGCCTTTAATTAAATAAAACAAACACAGAAAACCGTAAAGATCAGATTATCTACGGTGTTGTTACGGAATTAGTCTATGTAAGAACGAGTTGCTCCTTCATTCGGTCAGTCGGTTCGTTCGGCCAGTTTGTTAGTTAGCGAAGTTTGGTAGTTTTGTGCAGTGTTTGTTTGTGTCGTTTATTCTTTTAAAAGTTACTTTATGCTAGGCAAGAGGCAAAATCGTAAGTTAAACTCATTTTGCTTTCTTAAATCCTAAGTTATTTAACTTTCATTACGTGTTTTAAGTCATTATTTTTTATTTTCATTTAACTTAAACAATGTTTTTCGAAACAAAAGTTTCGATAAAAATTTGTTTATGTCAGCAATAGCGTATCGAATTTCCTCTAATTAAAATAGAACTAGCCTCAGATTTTTAACATCGAATGGTGATTACACACAAAGATAATTGCTAAATCTGTTTAATTTGAAACTTGAACCCGGTTTATTTTTAGTCTTCAATGAATGGTTTATAACTTGAATTTAACCAAGAATATAGCACTAAGAATCTCTACCACCTATAATTATATCATACATTAAAACAGAAACATCGTCTATTTACGTACATTGCATTCACATCCTAGTAGGAGTAGGCTGAGATCTCAAACAACTTACTGACCAGAAGTGCAAAGTTTACAGAAGACCCTTTAAAAGCTTTTTTAAAGATGTTTTCCTCATCATAGTTAATGAATATCGTAAAGGTGTTTTTTACTTTAACATACATATGAAATCAGAAAGCTTTATTTCCATTGTTACTTGATGAGGTGAGATTTGAACTAGTGATTCAAAGTCAAGACTAACAACTGAACAACACCAATATTTAAAAATTTAAGTAAATTAAACCAACAGTATTGTGCTATAGTATTAGACATTGTAACTGTAGAAGTTGGCTGTATTTTGGAGACCAACATATCCTAAGTAACGCATAAATAAATAAAAATTAAAACTCATGAGATAAAACATGACTTTATCTTCTGCATACATCTTAGGGTAAATTATGTTCATAAAAATATACATTATTTAAAAGCAACTGTGATTGTCTTATAATTAATACCAGGAACAGGTATAAGCTAAATGTGGTACCCTCAAGGCTTCAAAAGGTCAAGAACTTTTTTGTTAGTTATTGTGATTTTATGACCATTTACTGGAATGAGTTATGCAATTGCTCGTATCTAAATTTAAAAGTATGCTTAAGAGTGGGATGTTGTTAAATGCTTACTATCGGGAACTACATTACGAATGTACAGAGTTGGCAATGAGTGCATATAAGTTATTTGTGTTAAGCAAATAATAAATTTTGTGTATTTTTATTTATTTTTTAATTTAGTTGTGTATTTCTATTGTAACTGGCACTGGGCAAACAATCCTGACAGGCTGAGTTTCTTGTTGGTTCTTTTCTGAGCCAGGGCTTCCGAACCAACAGTAGAAACTTAATATTAAGAGACAAACTGTGTCAGACAAATGTTTTGACTTTCAATGAGTGCGCTGAACTTGTACTTATATTGAATTAAAAAAATTGACTTCGATTTGTGATAATTGTGCCATTAGACAAAAATGATAGCAACAAGAAAATAATGTCCAGACACAATATCAGCTTGTACCCAATTACTCAACATCTAGGACATATTGCGTACAAATAGTCTAGTGAAGTGTGGGCATATGATATAGACACAATGCCCATGAGCATAAACCTATAAATTCACATTCTTTAATCCCTTTTGGGGATGGACAGAATGTCAAAGACATGAAAACATCTCCTTGGTCACTATTTAGTGGCATTATTTTGGTGCCATCTGGAACAATGGTAGCAGATTGCTAGCATATGTACCTACGTACCTTCATGATTAATAACTAGCTGGACTTATTGCGTATGTTTTTATATAATAAAGTTACCTTTATTAACCCGATGTTTCGGCTACGTTGCAGCAGCCATGGCCACGGGCAGACTGCCGAAATGCGAATCTCTTAAAACTATAACTACGTACCTTCGTCAACTATAACATGATTGGAGCAACAGCAGCCAGTTAGAATTGTTATTACACCCCAAAAAAACCCTAACCATGGTACCATTGACACTTGAGAAATAATCAGATCAGACCAACATAACACTTCAGAGTTAGTAGTTCTAAAGCTACCTCAATCCCAAATGTTGACCATAGAGTAAGCGCTGAACATGCTAGGTGTTAAGTATGCATTTATAAGCTCTAACCTAATCAGGCTAGGTAAGCTATGAGTAGAGGAAGTTTTGGCTTAGAGAGCCAAAATACTTCTTAAAACAATGTGGTCACTCAAAGCTCAGATTGCCCCAAAATGGCTAATAGTCCAGTGGTAAAAGTAACAATGGCATGGTTTGCGATCATAGCGCAATGCAAAGATTACAAACAGAGAGAGTTTCCCAAAGCAAAATCCTGTATCAATAACATGTTACATGCCCCAAATAAATGGCACCATTCTTTCTTTCAATTGTTTCATTAGTTATTGTAAACACTAGCCTTCTTTAATTATATACATTGGCTTCAGTGAGTGTGACAATGTCCCAAACATCACCATTGTTTACTTATAAAGGACATTCTTCCTTTCATTGTTTAGTCACACATTCTTCACATTATTGTGCAATAGTAAGTGGCTAATAAGGATAATAAACATACAACATTTATGCTTTCATATCCTTCAATACCTTTCAGGGTTGACAGGAGAACAGAGGACCTCAGAGACGTAATATCTCTTACAAAATATGTATATAAGGTTGCCAGCTAAGCGTCTAATAGATTCTTTAAGAAATATATGACGCAGGCTTATCTATCTACCTATCCTCTATGAATTACATTAACCATTACCATTAGTAGTCTGTAGATTTTAACTAACTCACTGATTGGAACAATCAACTAACTGATATCTACATATTCAACGTTCCAATATGTAGATGTAGATATTTTGCCATATTCAAGTAAAATGGTGCTCCATCATAACTTAACCCTCTATCTCTTTACTAAGATGTGTATGTGTCATTACCTGTGCTAGTCTGAGATGTAATTAAGTGTTAACTAGCTACCGTTCATCCTGGCATGACGTACAGAACTGTTCCTTAAACAATATCTGGATATAAAAGTTAACTATAGAAGGAACTATTGATGAGTGCAGTAAACAATGATTTATAATAATAGATCAAGCTTTGGCTCAAGTGTCTTGAGGCGTACGGTTTGTCGCTATGGATCTTCGTTTATATTCTCAATTTAAAATGTAGGTTGATGAATGGTGAGTAATTAAACAAAGCTGCCATGAGATAACCTTAACTACGTGATTGCAAAGAGACCTTCTCAGCTCTCTGGCTGCGACGTCTTGGACTGAGCTTCGATGAGTCAATAGGCGACTCACTTTTTATTTTTATATACCTAACAGCTAAATTATATTATTTTAACGTTTCCACATTTCAGTCAATTAACGACAACTAATATTTTTAGGAAATTATTGCTGTGGTTATAGCTATCATTTCGCAAATTATTTTTTATAGCCTCTGTTACGAAAAACATAGTGAAGCAACCTATTTACCTAGTAATTCAGCGAACTTTATAATAATCAGTGCTTGTTAAAGGTGACACGGTCTACCACTTGACATATGAGGTGCTCCAAAGTTTCGGAGATACACACACGAACGTATGACTATCCCGATGGATTGATGGTTATTAACATTTGTCTACAATGTCTTATAAGTTACACTATTATCGTTAGACTATTTTGAATGATAAGTAGCGATCTTTCGTATCGATAGTGAAACAAACCCAGTTAGTGTCAGTTCGGTAGAGGTGCGAGTGCCAAAAGTGCGGTATTTAAAAGTACTTACTCGAGTGCTGGTATTATGTCATTGCACTTGTTCGGCGGAGGTCAGTGCGCCGCCTTGCGAGGTGCTTCGTCTCATCTAATATAGAACCTTCATAGACCGTGAAATTTATGCACATAATCATAATGAATAGAGCATTTTAGGTATATGGACTGATAACTGTTCGCTAATTGAGACTGCGCAAAAAGTTTAGAATCATGGGCAGAAAGCTTAGGGCATCCTGGAAAAAGATGACGTTAGACGTTAGTATCTATAACTGAGCATGTTTGGTGGATGTCAATGACGAGAAAGTGTTTTGCTATGATTGGAAAAAATGGGGATTTGTTTTATTTGCTTATTTCTCTTTCTTCTTACAAATATGTATGTTTGGAAAATGATACCGGCTTTTAATGTTCTTTTATTGTGAAGCTGCATATGATTCAGTCAGTGGATCGTGTGCATTGCGATCTCGCGGCAGCTCCCGTGCGAGGCAGCCGCTTGGCCCAGTATGCGGCGCTTCCTGGGCCTGCCCCACCCCCCGCTCCGCCAAATGTCGAATAGCGGCAGAGGAATGCGCCTCCGAAATAGAATTTCGGGATCTCTGCCAAAAGCACCACTCCGCAGGTGCACAGCTTATATTCGCCCATCGCTTTCACCGCTATGCACTTGCGCTCGCGACCGGCCAACCACTTTGGAGACACATATCTCTCCTGTCTCTAATAGAAAAATATGAAGGTTGAGATGTACATTGATATATAATATTGGTGACTGGTTGCTAGTTCGTCGCCCAACCGATATCACCCTTCGTCTCCAAGACGCCTGCAATATGCCGGTATGAAAGACTGGTAATTAACATTCTCATTACGTTCGAGACTAGCACGACTTACACCTGCATTGAAATTCGAACACTTTCAGAGCAATCAGGTCTAAATTGAAGTAGCCTTCTTCTCAGCATATCGTAAGAGGCAATTAAAGGACATTGGATAGTTGTAGGGCATTAGTCTCTATCACTTTTAGTCCAAAATATTTTATTTAGTCGAACCAAAGGATAGTGTTTTAGCTATTAACACGAGTATATAAATAAAACGCAAAGGTGGGTTGTTACTAAATAAATGAACAGTGACTATCATTAATTTATACAGTATCATTATTTTAACGCACGCAATTACAAAGATGACTATAAGTGCACGTAAATATAATGGATTTAGACGGAAGTTTGAAGTATCTAGATAGCTGACCACGTAGTGTTGTTTTCGATGAAGGAAAATACCATTATCTACCCACCGTTTCCTCTGGACAAGTTATAATTAGTGTCTGTAAACAACGATGGACTCACAATCTATCTGTTGCCAGATTTTCGCAAAACTGAGCAAACATTTTGATTACCCCGAATTGGGTTACAGTGGTGCGATCACATAATATCATAAAATTCACGCTCGTAACACAACGTAACACTTTTGGTTTATGGATTGGGATTAAGGTGCCGGATCATCGCCAGGCGATGACCCATTTATCTTAGTTGTCTCTACGATTGGCGAAGGAAAGGTGCGCTTACAAATTATTGAATTCCTAGTTCTATCACAACGAAAAACGTTTTTTTGAAAGTAGTAAATTTAATTGTAGAACATTAATAGCATATTTTTCTGGTAAGCAATTAGTGACGCATCTTTAATGTGATAAAATCAAATGAGAACCATTCAAACTCATGATCTGATGGCTAACCGTGGCAAAGAATGTATTTCCGCTAACAACTGCTGGGCAGGGTGATAAATTAAAAGTTCTTTTCCTTTAATGTAATTATATTTGAAGGCAATTAACATTCCGTTATGTATAGGTATCTTTGAAGTATAGTATCAATTCATCAACAATAGTTTTCCTTGAGTCCGGTCGGCACGTTATAATTATAAGGGTCAATGGAATGCAGTTATTCGGTGGTAAAGGGATATCAAATTTTTAAGTTTCTGTCCACCCCGAAAGTTGTTAATCGCTGTGTGGTAATTCGTAAGTGCCCGCATTTTAACCAGACAATATATCAACGAGTCAGGTGGTGAGTCATTGGGTACATGGATTTCCTCACTCGCTTCTTCGCTGCACGTAAACGTCATGTGAACGAACGTAAACACACGAATGTTTACTGTTTCTCGATACCAAGAGGCAGCGCAGCGATCGAATTCATTATATTTCTATTGTGCTACAAGCCAAAAATTGTGAAAAATGTTTAAATACATACTACTCACGCCTCAACGCTCTGACGGGATTTTCAGACAGTATAGATCGATACTACGAACGAATTTCTCACGCTTCACTTTTCTTACACATGTATGCCTATCTGCTCTTCACGGTACGCAAATCCGTTAATTTGTTTTATCTCTATACGTCTCTTCTTTATTAGCTCTAAAAATAGTTACTTTCATAACCCTCCTTACATCCATCAGCTCTATGTGCCCAACCAACCTACCTTTACGGACCTTTCTCTACATGTTATTTTAGACTGCACCGTTAGCGTATCGTACTTGCATACTCTATAAAACAATCTACACAGTTTTCTTAGGGTCCTCTGAGAGGGATCTCTGAGGAACCAAAACATGAACACCATCCTGCACATACGATCACTTGTAAGAGTAGATTGAGGAAATGAAAAAACCTGAAACTATGTCGACGACAAACCAGAAATAGGTCTTCGGGTCAGCATTGTAAATTAAAGTAGGTCATTGTTGAATAATTACTGATGAATTTATGAGAAACTTATGTATGGATGGCGAATCACTACAAAACAAGTCGTACTTTTTGAACTGATAAACAAGAAAGTCTGAATATACCGGTGCTATTCCATAAACTTTATTACATCTTGGACAATGATCAAAACATTACAACGTGAAAATAAATTTCTTGCAAAAAATAAATAGAGCAGTAGCACTAGGTTAGTGAGTTAGAGATTATGTTATGTGTAATTTAGTCACTGATAGAGTGTGTTTGTCTGTAAATGATTTGGGAGCAGCGCGGCGCAGGAGCGGGCGAAGCCGCGGTTACAGCTTCGGCCTAGTTCCAAAATAGCCGAGGCACATCCGACACTAGGCGGCCGCTGCGAGCGCACCTTAAGCGCCCCAGCCGGCCGGTGCGATCACAAACATTCCTCACTCGGAATGCCCCAATCGAAATGCGAACACCCGGAATAGACTCACATCTGCCTGTCACCAAATTCTTAAATCTACGGCTCTGACATAATATCAGCGTTGCGATAGCCAGCCAATCATAATACATTAAGTTGAGTCACCAGACGCAAGAACTACTTGACCGAAAGATGATTATGGATCCAAAATTTTATTCACCAAGAGGGGGATGAAAGGATAAGGCAAGAAAGTACAAGTATTCATGTGCGTTATCATTGAATCTGTTTTAGGTCAATTTCCTTGCAAAACACTTTCGTTACATTGTATAATGCGACACCTATCCGTTACGAGTGATATTTAATAACCGTAAGAATTGTATTTTTCTAATAAATCTAAACACCAAGCTTAACGCAGCTCCGAGTATTGTATTGGAAAAATAAAACAAATTCGGAAAAATTTCGTGTTTAATTTACAATTTTTTGCGCCTACAATGTTGAATCCCGGCATAAACCTGTGGTTGTCCTACATAATTTATAGCTTATAACCCAACAGTAATAATAGCGATAAATGGGAGCATCGTAATCAGTCCATAAACCTATTTACACACAGACCCAGCGATTCACAGCGCGTCAGGGGTTAAAAATAATTATGATACTACAATTCTTAGCGTAAATACGTTTATTGTTATCTCATAAACAGTACAAAATTAGAATGTCATTACATAACATGGCCGGTATTCCGTGCCACATTGTCGGAAGTTCGCTAGTCTATCTTTGCCATTGGAGTTAGTTGTGTTTGGCCTCATCAGACCCTCAGTCTACCAGATATATTAGGTATCTATGATATAGGTATAATAGGTTTTTGTCTATCCCCAGAAATACTAATATAGTCCGTAGCTAGTTTCCTCACGGTATAATCAAATAGCATGAATGATAGCAGATTGACAAAAGGAATATATATGAGTGAAGTGGAAGGGCGGTTACGTAGGGGCCGGCCTAATAAGACATATAACAGTCAGATAGACGCTATATTGAAAAAAGGTGACGTAAGGAGTACCGATAACCACAGAGAGTGTATGAGAGGATGTATGAATGTCAATGAAGCGAAAGTGGTCTGTCAGGATCGAGACAAATGGGGATCCGTGATCTCTCCCCTCTACAGGGAATCAGGCGTGATGTGTATGTATGTATGTATAATCAAATATTATGTGGAATCCTGTGTCAGTCTGGAACATAAACAGAACGCTAACTAACTGCACTTCTTCCTAACATGTTATGAAGGCAATCGAACGTATAAGGTAATAGGTTAGCAGAGCATACTGAACTCAAATATCCGTTTGATTATATTTTTGAGAGACTCCATTTTTATTCATTTTACAAGAAAACGGGAATTATCGCGGATATTTATTAACAAAAACTACCTTTGTGGTCACGGTCCGTTTTCTTGTAAAGTCCATATGATTACCATCGAAACCCCGATAGTAATATACGTAAGACAGTTGCATCTGGTTTCGACATAATATCAGCGTTGCTATCTACCAAACATAACACTATGCTCAGTCGGCATTTTGCACATTATTGACACACCTGAGAACTACTTGTATTGACTATTGTTTTTTTCATACGTGTACGATATTAGTCTCATAATGTCAATGTAGACGTAATAGTTATTATGATTGTCGTGAGTGTCCGCTCCTCAATAATCAATGTAGCGTTGTGTGGTTGCGTTGCAGAGGCGTGAGATGGCGTCATTGAGCATGGAGGCGTCGCAGAGCCTCGTCCAGAGCGAGCAGCAGGCCTTCTCGGAGCACTCGCACTCCAAGAAGAAGAAGACCTCGCGCCGCCTCAAGGAGGACCACTCCATCTCTGTCGTATGTATCACAGCCAAATAAAAACTATGCTGCTGCTTTAGGCAGTATGGTTGTCCTGTGCTATTCTGTGACGTAAAAAGAATGCTGACTAGCCGTCGTTCTTTCCGGCATGTCGTAAGAGGTGACTAAGGGACAAGGGGGGTGGAACGATGGGCTAGCAACTTGTCACAATTGTTTCATTCTGACATCACGTCCCCCCAACATATAAATATTCGTGCTAAAAAGTGACCTTAAAGATATTATCATGTGTCCGGGTTCGGCCCACGAAAAGGATCTGCATTGAAGGACGTGAATGTATTTGCATATGTAGGATGGTGTGACCAGAGTTTGGGAGAGATTTTAATAAGTGTAAAAGTAATTCCAGGTTTACTCTTAGTCTGAGCATGTAGCAATTAAAGTTATGATTTCTGAAATAGTCATTAAATTTTAATTAAAAAAGAAATTCAGAAATGTCCAACTTAAACAATTAGAAAAGCATAGCGAGGTAATACCTTAGAAAAAAATCTGTATTTGTAAATGCTGACTCCAGTTTACTCGGCTGGTTTTGAGATGACCATAGAACCACTAACTCCACAGTTTCAGATCTCCTCCCGTCTCTGGAAGCTCTGATCCCATGAATGAATGTTGTACTATAGTATATTCGCATTAAGAAAATAGTGACGTCATCATGACTCCACAATTTGACCAATGAGACGTGACAACGGTTGTCCGCCATAAGTCGAAGAGACTTGTTTTCTCATTATCTAACGTCTCATTGGTCAGTTTACTTTTGTAAATCATGACGTCACTATGTACTTAACTCGAATAGACTATAATGGCTCTGTTGCGTCCGTTCCAGTCGAAGGGCTCGGAGAAGCTGCACAAGAAGATGCGCGCCGAGGAGGAGGTGGGCAGCGCGCAGTGCGCCAAGTGCCACCGCGCCGTCTACGCCATGGAGCGCGTCAAGGCGGAGCGCCGCGCCTGGCACCGCGAGTGCTTCCGCTGCGACCAGTGCCAGCGACAGCTCACGTCTGTACCACCCCCCCCTCACTCACTATAATAATAATAATATTTGGACAATATTACACCAACTGAACTAGCCCCTTGCTAAGTTCATTTAGGACTTGTGTTAAGGGTACTAGTCAACGTAAATTTAACAAATATATACTTATTATATATATATATCTTCTTCTTCTTCTTCTCAGCCACTCTCGACCAGTTTGGTGTAGGCCTCCTTCAGTTTGCGCCACTCAACACGGTTCTGGGCCACGTGCATCCAGTTTGACCCTCCTATCTTTTGGATGTCATCCTTCCATCTCATCTGCGGTCTTCCTCTGGGCCGCTTATCCCCCCAAGGTCTCCACTCCAAGACTTTCTTGCACCATGACCCATGCTTCCGAGCAACGTGACCCGCCCACTGCCACTTGAGATGTGCTATTCGCTGGATGGCGTCTGCGACTTTACTTTGCTGTCTAAGCCATGTGTTGGTGTTGCGATCCCTCAGTGTAACCCCCACCAGTTTCCTTTCTAATGCCCTCTGTGCTACCTGTATTTTATGGATACAGTCTCTTGTCAGAACCCAGGTTTCGGCTCCATAAGTAAGTACTGGCAGGATGCACTGATTGAACACTCTGGCTTTTTGTTCTGCTGTGATGTTCATTTTAAAAGCAAACTCAAGCTTCGAGTAGGCGGCCCACATCAAGCGTATGCGTCTGTTGATTTCGTTGAGCTGGTTATCTTTCCCCATTTTTACTTCCTGACCGAGATAAACATATTTCTCAACCCTTTCTATGGTGGTTTGGTTTACTGATATCTTCGCAGGATTTACACTTTCGTTAGTCATAACCTTGGTTTTATTGAGATTCATTTCCAAACCAACCTGTAGAGAAGCTTCGTTCAACTCTCGAATCATAATCTGTAAATCCTCGGGATTGTCACTGAGGAGGACGATATCATCAGCGAATCTCAGATTGTTCAACCTGGCTCCAGGTAACACAAGACCACGTTCATCCCATGAAAGTTTTTTGAACACATCTTCAAGTACTAGGGTAAACAACTTTGGTGACAAAGTGTCGCCCTGTCTTACGCCCCTTTTGATGTCTATGTGGTTGGTATGATCCATCAAGGTTACTTTCATAGTTGCGTTAGTGTAGATGTTTTCAACAAGCTTAGTGTATCTGTGATCTATTCGAGCATTTTGAAGTGATTGAACAACTGCCCACGATTCCACACTATCGAATGCCTTCTTGTAATCAATAAATGCTAACCAAAGCGGTTTTTGGTATTCTGTGGCTTTCTCGATTACAATTCTCATCGTCAAAATGTGGTCCATAGTACTATATCCGCTTCTGAAACCGGCTTGTTCGGGGGGCTGGTAAAAATCAAATTTGTTGGTCAAACGAAGGGTTATTATTTTGGTGAGCAGTTTATATAGTTGTGATAATAAACTGATAGGCCGGTAATTGTTAAGATCAGCTTTGTCACCTTTCTTGAACAACAGGATAACATTTGCTGACTCCCACTCTCTAGGAATTTCTCCTTCCTCCAGACACTGGTTTAGGAGTGTGTTTAGGCCTTTTAATACGTCACAACCTCCTTCTTTGACCATTTCAATTGTGACACCATCTTCGCCTGGAGCCTTACCGTTTTTCATCTTTCTTAAGGCTGTTTCGATTTCGGAGCACGTTATTTCAGGTATGTCTTCAGACCCAACATTCATAACTCGTTTCGGTGCACTATTCGGTTGTCTTGGGCTTATCGATGTATAAAGCTTTTGGTAGTATTTTTCTACGGTTCTCAGGAGCAGCTTTCTTTCGGTTACTAAGTTTCCTTCTTCATCCAGGAGTCTGGTAATTTGTTTCTCACCAGGAGATAGAGACTTCCTGAATACTTTGGGGCCCTTGTATTTCTCTACAATAGCTTGCACAGTTCTTTCGCGGTATTCCTCGATATCCTTTTCGACCTGCCTTCTTACTTCTTTGCAAAGACATCGAAATTCTTCTGTCGCCATTTGTCCCTGATTTATTAGTTGCCTTCTCTTCTCTAACAGTTGTTTTGTGGTACTTTTTAGTTTCTGGCGGCTGTTTCTGCCCTTCGGGACTAACTCTTTTGCTACCTTGTAGAGAGTCGATTGCAGGTGACTAGCTAGCTCATTTTTGTCCGTAACTTCGCCATATCCTTCGACAAGTGCCTTTTTTAACCTTTCCTGATATTGCTCTCTGTTTACGGTAAGGATGATTGGGTCTATTCTTACTTTTTTCGATCTTATGGAAGCATATCTAGTCATTTTAGCGTTTATTTCAACCCTTGCCTGGACAAGTCGATGGTCGCTGCCTGTGTTGAAACTATTAAGAACGCTAACATCTTTTATAATACTTTTGTGGCTGCTAAACACATAATCTATTTCATTTTTATGTCTTCCACCTGGAGATAACCATGTCCATTTTCTCTCTGGTCTTTTCTGATAAAAGGAGCTCATGTGGAAGAGGTTTTGTTGTTCCAAAAAGTTGACCAGTCTATGACCAGAAGAGTTTCTAATGCCATAACCAAAGTCTCCCATAAATATTTCGGAATCTTCCATTTTCACCCCAATTTTCGCATTAAAGTCTCCGGTAATGATGGTATAAGTGGATCTACTATCTGTCCTACAACGCTCTATATCTTCATAAACCATATCTATGGTTTCGTCAGACGAATCACTAGTTGGTGCATAGACTTGAATGATCTGCACTGTAATCTTGTTCGTGATCTTCAAGCAGACGTAAATCACTCTATCCGAAACAGACCTGATAGTTGTAACGTTATCCCAGACGCGTTTATTAATGAGCAGCCCCACACCATGATTGTGAGCCGTGTCCTCGCCTCCTCGGTAATATAGAATATGCCCATTGTTCAACTTCAGACACTCCTCGCCCGATCTTCTAACTTCTGACAGGCCAAGTACATCCCAGGTGATCCTATCCAGTTCGTACATTAATTCCTCAAGTCGATCTTCCGTTCTGAGTGTTCTCACATTGTACGATGCTACTGTAAATTTAGTTGTACCTTTACTCTTCGTCTTATTGTTCTTGAGGCAGCTGGGTGTCTCCCAGAGATTCTTCGCACCCCTGGTTCTGCTAGAGCCCACGCTGCTGCCTTTGCTGGGAATCGCAGACCCGCTGGGAACTCGGGGCCATTGTGTTTTATTTGTAGCCATATTTCTGAAGGGGGATATTTATATATATATATAAATACATATATAGCATATATAATCAACAATCAGACTGGAAAGCAGAAGAAAAGCGTTGTTCTCAACTCTGCCTCCACCGGTAATCGCACGCGGGACCTCACGATTAGCGTTCCGGCGGCTAACCGATCGCGCCACGGAGGTCGTCGTCTACTATACCTCTTCTCACACTATAAGAGATGTATGATCAATCACATGAGGATGTTGTTAGGTCAACATGTTGGAACTGATAAAGGAGTTAATGTCGTCTTGTTGTATGTTTTTTTTTGGCAAATAAATGACTTTGAGACCACCTCCGTGGCGAGAACCGTTGACGACTAAAATGGTAATACTGAGGTGCCGATTTCCGGTGGATTATATAATGACGTTTCTCATCTGCTCTGGGAGCAAGGAGCAAGTACAAAGAATTTGATGAAAATAATCATTAAAACGCTGCATCGAATGTAATGCATTTAGTATATGTTGTTTTATAACTTGTTGTTGGTGCGTTGCAGCGTGGAGACGTACGAGAGCGACCACAGCACGCTGTACTGCAAGCCGCACTTCAAGCAGCTCTTCGGGCCCAAGCCCGTCGAGGGGGACGCCCACGACTCCGATGGTACGCACCACCTCTACTTATAATCAATGCACATACATAACCATTACACCCGTTTTTTCTCTCTCCTACGGGGTAGCCCGAGATCACGAATTGCTTACTGTATCGATTCTGCAAAATCTATTTTGCTTCACTCAAATTTATGCATTTTCTGATACACCCTCGATAAAATAGGTACTTCTTTCTTTTATTCGTTTACTTACTGTTTGTATAGAGAAGAGTTGCAAGTCGTAAGCGATCAAAGACAATGTGTGTCCTTTGTTTACTGAACGAAATGAGACCTAACAAAATTATGATCAAAATGAATATTATCAAGATATTATCTAATTGAAAACATTGATATTAACGCGTACGTAGTGTGAAGCTTAAAAGCATGTATGAAGAGCTTGTTGATGATGTTTGTCAGGATCATTCAAGATGGCAAATGTATAATTTTGGCTACTAGCTTATCATCATTATTACATACTATTGTTAACATAAAGAAATGATGGTGGAAAGGTGAATAAAATAGTAAATATGAGGTTATAACCACTTTGAAAGGTGTTATGGACGTGAATGCATTTATATTGTATGTTGAGGAGATGTTAAGTTCAATGTTTTGGCGCTGGTTGCAGATCGGCAGAAGCTGAAGATGATCATCTGCGAGAGCGACCCGCAGGAGCTGCCGCCCGACGTCGTCAGAGGTGAGAGCACACACTGCTCCTGCAAGTAGGAAAGTACAGTACATGTAATTAATAATTAACGGGACTTATCGCGTAAGTTTTTATATAATAAAATTACCTTTATTAACCCGACGTTTATTATATAAAAACTTACGCGATAAGCCCCGTTAATTATTAATCATGAGTATAAATCGCGAATCTCTTAAAACTATATATTGTACATGTAGTTCACTACTACCGTACTACTAGGCTTGACGTTGACTTATGGCGGTGGATATTTCTACCTTGTAATTGTAAATAAGCAATAATAGTCATAATCGACCACGCTTTCAGAGTCACACCCAATATTTTATATAAAAACACATTCGTGCAGATTTTGCGGATTTCTCTGTTTTCGGAATCTGTTCCAATGTCCCTTCTATCGGACATAGGCGTCACCCATAACACGCCCCTTCACCCTGTCAGTGAACATCCGCATCTATTCGATGCCAGCACATCTCAGTAGTTTCTTTTCGCATCTCGTAGGCACCTCACACTACATTAAGCGAAGCGTAGTCTTTTCTTTCGAATCTCTTTACCCCAACTACCATCTGTCCTTCTGCAGATGTGCACAACCAACTTTATTTCTGCATACTAATCCGCCTTACTACTTTGCTCACATTTATGCTCTGAAATTACTAATTAACTTGCAAACAGTTTGTGGAACAAATCTTAGACCATTTTATTTGAACTTGAATTTGACTTCCGATTTTATTTCCTTTGGAGAGACCTCGTAGCACACTAATGTACTGCCAATAAATATAACACTGCTGCACTGTAGGGATTCTATCACAGCCCAGATCTCAACAGAATCCAACGACTTTCCTTTGGCTTTTCCTTTGTTACTCTTCAGGCTTCTGTACAATTTAGCTCAGCGTGTCAATTTGGTCTATGGTGCTGAATCCTTTGCGAGACCCAGTCTTTTCAGGAGACTGAAATTTATGTATAATTCATGTTGAGATTCTATCCATCATAACCCTTGATAACAATACCATCAGACTATTTCGCCAATATTTAGGAATACAAATGACGGAGCTCTCAATATTAGTATTCCTACAGTTTTCAAAACCTGAGAGTAGATTCCATGGCATTGGGCATTTAGAGCTTATATTTTACATTCAGAGTGTCCCGTTCTATTCCGTGAAAGTTGCCAGTACCGAATGGCTGTTGACCAAGACATCTCTGAACATATGCTGTTCATCCGCCATTCTCATTTGATATCAGGATTTCCCCAGGTCCACTTCTGCTGGGGCTTTTTCTCGTAAAAGGAGATCATAAGATAAAGCCCCTGTCGTCCAGGATTGATTCCCACGTGACTTGCGACGGTGGACCCCGTGAGTGGGTCACGGCGCTTAAGTGTCCCATTATAAATTTAAAGTGAGCTTTGGTGGTATTATTTAAGACTTTTTGAATACAATCCTCGTTTACAGCCTCCATCTTTGCCTTAAAAGCTTTTTTATTCATTATTTTTATTTATAAATAACATATGTCCTAGTTGTCATAAATAATACTTGCTTTCAGCATATTTCATTTCATTATTAGCATAATTGTCGAAGTCATTACGGTATTAATATTATTAACGTTTAGATAAGCCATCGCCCAATATATAGTTTCAACGCTCAGTCCTTCACTCGTCTTTGGAAGACATAGTTAGCATATCTTTACGTCCTAGTTAGCAGGATAAAAATTGACCCAAGACATATTATGGTGTCTCTGATGTATTGTCTTGCGAAAGGGATTAAATGGCATGTCTGTATCTATACTAGTAAGCAGGAAATATTGCCTTTAATGATTCTCGTTATGTCGTGTCTATATACAGGGTGACAGATTTGTCACTGGCAATATTTTAACCTGGCTATCAGTAGCACCAATAGAACCTATTTTCATAATAAAAAAGGTAGGAAATTTTTGGAAATTTTGGACAATTTTTTTAATTTTCATTTTAAATTTTCCGTAGCATATGGGTACCCTATTAACGTACTACTTGCCAAGGTCATGTTCATTCATAAATTGTAAGTTTACATTCTCTATGGTAATCTAGTGTTTGTGGACCAGGAGCATCTTGAATGAAACTTTTTTCATTATTGAGACATTGTTTTCACAGGTTAGGAAGCCAATAGAACATACTTATGTGGTTTCCTTTAAACATTAATTACGACAATGTTACGCACTATTCTTTTATTTAATCCAAATAATCATCACTGCACACAATAACACATCATGAACATTAGCCGGTTATGGATTGTTCTTAACTTAATCGCGTCATTACTCAATGCCGGTTACTAATTAATCTCCCTTTAGTTTACGCTTTGATAAGTTCTTTAAAACATTTGATTCCATTAATTTTCTCAACAATTATAACCTCAAAAGCACTTCAGTAATTAATTTCATTTCCACTAAAGTATGAATTTACATTCACATAACTAAATCATGTTTTACTTTCACAACATTAATAAACATAATCTACCATTATTGTACTATGAAATAGAAATTTAACATTAAATTATAAATTCAGACGACAAAAATACTTTTAACCGCCATAGCGTTGTAAAACAAATAATCAAATAAATAAATTAGCCACAGATAAAATAAAGATGAAGTAGAGATCGCGTCATACAGCCAGGGTGAAGTGCATTACATTTCATACTTTCGACTTACTACGAGCATAAATATTTTGTATGACTAATTAATAAATATACATGAGATGAAGAATAAACAATGATAAGTAAATCATTAATAATAAAATTGTTTATTTCACTTATGTGTTAATACTATTTTGTCACTAAAAGTACTTGATACTTCAAGTACTTTTTAAGACATGTAACCATACCATTAAATTAATGTTATTACTCTATGTTGAATTGAAATTGAATTGTTTATTGTAAAAAATTTTAGCAACGGAATTCCCAAGATGATAATAAGTTTTGAAATTATTTGTTATTAGTTGTAATAACTATCGATACGGATTAAAATGAACAAAAATTGAAGAACTAGTGAAAGGGAATTGTTTTTAGCATCATGTACAATGTATGTGTGATGAAATCGATGTGTTTTGATAATTTTCATTGGTGGCATGTAATATTCAACCAACTTTTATGTTCTTGTGTATTAAACAGCAGGTAAGTCGTAGTGATGATTAACGACGACTTTTCTTCATACCCTAGAACGGCATTGGGTACAACAGAAATGAGAGTTTACAAAAAAAATTAAATTTTTACTTGGATGTTTTGTTGTTGATAGTTGTTTGCTTTGTTGTTGATAGTTTTTTGTTTTGGGTGTTGAAAGATGTTTAATTGAATGAGAACTTATGAATGAAATAATGTAGGGCGTCCACGTATTCTGAATTGGCTCCCAAACTTTGAGGAGGCTTTTCTCCATATTTTTGTACTGGAGGGTACTAAAATAATTAAGCCAGGCCGCATAATTTTGATCATATAATCTACCCTTGAAGTATTGCCAGTGATGAAAATTTCACCCTGTATATACTAGTAAGACTATGGCCTTTAATGATTCTCATTGTATCGGGTGCAGCGTCGAGCAAGCCGGACCTGGGTCTGGAGGAGCTGCAGCAGCTGGACGTGAAGAGCCGCTTCGAGGTGTTCGCGCGGAGGGAGCGCAGCGAGCAGCAGCCCCCGCCGCTCGACGGCGCCCAGCCACGCGAGAAGAGCGCCGCGCTGCTCTCCAAGCTGGCCAAGTGAGTGCCCACACCCACCGAACACCGCACACCTGTTTCTTATCATCAGACTGTCGCAGTCACCCGCAGTGGACAACCGCATTCATTCGGTGCTGCGAGTGCTTGCAAAATTACTATGAAGCTGTAGCGGATTTTGTTTAAGTTATATTATACGTTCACGGAGTGAGTGCGCGCGCTTCATAACTATTATCGTCATTGAATACGGTTTGCAAATCATTTTTTTTTGACAATTTTTTTAAGTAAAACAATGTCTTGCATTTTAAAAGGCTGCAGCTAGAGAAAATTTGGTTCAAGTATACCTATAAGCATTTCTAGAATGAAAAGAAAAAGTGTCAGCCATTCTTGAAAAGATCAGTTAGCTATAGAAAAACTTAACGATGAAACATTTAAAATTATACAATTTTATACGTAAATAATTAATTTTTTGATGACGTTACTTGTTCCTATTTTTTGAAACGCCATTTTGACATATTTGTATTAGATAAGCGCGCATTCAGTCCGTGAACGCATCAGGCATTAGCGTGTCCAACTTCGCAATTGCGGGGATAGTGATAGTCACTTCTAACTAGATAATCAACACCATGTGACCGGTGATACACCGTGACACCATTCATAAAAACTGACTAGGTTGTACCTGTAAGGTGAAGTAGGATATAAATTTATATTTACACGAAGAAGTTGACAATCTGTCCATAACAAACATGCGAATCTCAATCATGAGCACTTGCAAAGTGATCACTTTACATACAGGGTACTGCATACTAGATAGTCAGCATTCACTGACAGTGACCTATCCCAACGAATAAACAGATATTGCAAGCTTATGTTATTGTTAGGTCTTCCTAACCCAACAGCTTTATCGACCGCCTAAAACGCTAATCGTGACAATTTTCTCTGTGCTTTCCACGGTGATTGATAATTATGTATATTTATTTATCTATCTAATCTACATAAGTTTATTTAATAGGGAATAATTTACAAGGGAATAAATGTTTACCATTAATAAAACTATTATAGTATTAACTGCGTCTTACGGGAAAAGAGTAAGTTTCCCATCTGATTAACTGTGCGTTCAGCCTAATTGACTGAGTTGGAATTTCGTATATATCTCTTAATATGTATCTCTTAATTATTTTATTTAACGTTTTAGGATATTTGTTTTTATGCGAGCGCCATCTGTGGTATTTATGTTAAATCGTTTAATAATTTAACTTTTGTGGTGCTAGGGGTCTCCACACTATATAATATTTAAAATTTAACTTAAAGTAAGAAACAAAAGATAATGATTTTTAATTTATATAAATGTCTCCGTCAGTCGTCTATGGTGCGTCAACAAAGTCAGCAGCTCAATGAAAGTTTAAAATACTAATAATTATTTTCGGCTGAATATTTAGTCAGTTGCGATGCCAAATTGGCTAAATATGTTTGCTTTGGGATTATATTTGGATCCTCAACTGGAACGAACCGAAGAACAAGAAAAAGAAGAATTGAAGCTTCGATATCGTTTTTCTTCGGTTGTAGCGGCTGGCGGCGTTGGTGCAACCATGGCGATGGAATAACAAGAAGTTCAAACGCCGTGGTATCAGTGTTTGTACTTCAGCCGACATAACCCTAGTGGTGAATGGCTTAATAAAGAATAAAAAAATTGTCTCTGTATTTGGTGGGTTGTAGCGTTCCTAAAACACAGATAGCATTTTGCCTCTGAATAGCAACGCTTATTCTGTGAGAGAAGCGTGCTCTAGCTTTAGGATCTGTACATTTCTCAATAATCTCTTAAACCAATAATTGATGTGTCCCATGACGACAGCAAATGGGGCGAAGTAATATAGAAAACGTGTATATTTCCCAAATATACATTGACTAAGTACCCTTAACCCAAATCTTAAATTAACATACCGAGGAGCTAGTACAATTGAGTAAATAGTAACATAACATACGCTTCACGACTTGTGTATAGACACTCCCTTTTTTATTGTGGCGGGGTAGTCAGAGGCTTGAGTGCTCATCTACTAAATTTCAAAGGCATGTTAGGTATAGGTCACTTAAAGCCTGCGTTTCACTAGGTAGACAGGACCCAACGGGAGTGGTAGTGAACCGTAACGCCTATACAGGCACTGGCCATTACATATCTCGAGGGATAGGCAGGTTTCCTCAGGATGTTTTCCCTCACCGTTAGCGACTGCAAATTATGTACGTAAATGAAAAATATATATTTAAATTTTATTTATTGGTACATATGCCAGAGCCGGCATTCCTAGTACCTTTCTCATAAGAAATCAAAGTTCTTACCCACTGGGCTACCGCCACTGTTTTTATAAATATAATAGTGTCCCTCATATTATTATTATTTATATATTTTTTTACTTCTAAATCATCTTAATAATTACCCTGACTGAATCAGTCGTATTTGTGTCAACAACTGTTTAAAACGTTTTAACTTATTTGCTGCAAAAATAGCTCATAAAACCGACTAGAACACTCTAGAAATATTATTATATTAAATTTAATGCAAGTCATATTTAAAGAATAGTATTATTTTTGTTTATCCATATCTCTTTGTGTTTTATTTATGCTATTCTAGTCATAGAAAAAAATAGTTGAAAAATATTCATGGCATAAATTTCCATAGAGAATTGACAATCAATCATTCGGTAGCAATTTATTAATAATGATTAAAATGAATTTCCGCCTATATTAAGTACTATGCAAGCTCGCCTGCACTTGGGATAATTTAATTTATTTAATTATTTGAAAACAAAAACAAATTTACATACACCACGGCTATCTTTGTAGATTAGAATGAATAGATACCAGGGATCCTATATTAAAATAACACATATTATAATAAATATAAATAAAGAACTAAAATAACCATAAAAACCAATGGAAAAATATCCCGCCCAATTAGAAAGTTGCAAGTCATGCCATATTCCTGAAATAAACGTTATTCGCTTTATATATTAAATGCATAAAACAGTGCTAGTCACGTGTCTTAGTCCGTAGTAGCTGCGTATATTTCAAACAACTGTGCTGGAAAGCTGCTGCGAATATCGTGTAGTGAGTGGGCGGCACCGGCGAAAACGCCGCGAGCGCTGACCGGCTGCCAGATATGCTCCATGTGTCCACAGACTATCCGATGTAGAAGGGAAATAGTAGTACTACGGGGGTCCAAGATATTCAGATATACATCATATATTATGTCATTTACTCATAACATCCCTTTAAAACGTCAAAAGTTTTTCGATAAAGGCGGTCAGTCCCCATGTTCGACCTACTTAGTGCTTAATTAACAAAATAAGAGCATCCCTCTTACATTCCGGCTTTAATCTGCCCTAGTGATTATGTGGATTACGTGAAATCCAATTTTAGATGTCGGCGGGTGTCTTACATGCAATATTGTGGCCGCTATTTATAGCCTCCAAGTAGTGAGTTTAATACTCGGTCTGTTTTTGAGATCGGCACACGTTCAGCCCGATCTCCAGTGAAAAAGCTATTCCACTAGTGCGTACCAGTGTTTGTGCTCTGCTCCGACTACTGTGCATTGATAAGGACTCACGCCATGGCTTCGGTGGGGAGACGGTGAGTTTGCAGCCATACTTTCGCTGGAATCAAGCTAATAATATGAATAGTCAAAACATGTAGTGATCGGTAGCAAGCGCCGCCGGCCAATGTCTGGGTTGGCCGTTGAGTAGGTGCCAAGTGCCCACGAACCGAAGAATACGTTTCGCAAGGGCCTTCCTGACGCCCATTTGCTTTCACAACAAACTTCTCCGAATCAATTACTGCGGGTTTTGCGTGTAGAATAGAAAAACAGAAATTGATTGAATAATTATTATAATATTTGAGACACTATAACAAATATCGATAAATTCATTTACGTGTAGTAATTAAGACACTAGACAACGTATAGAAATGGTACCTTATTTTATAAAGACAGATAAATACATGTAATAAACATTCAGTCTGACAAGCATAAGAAAAGTGTTGTTCTGTACTCTAGTTTCGTCGGAAAGTGAAGTTATAAATAAGCAATTGAGCACATTTTTTGTATTCCCAGTATGCCGACTTATTTTTACCTTAAGTATGTTTATGTGCGTATTTTTAACTTACGGCGCAAAAGAATTCTATAATATTTATGTGTCTGGGCGCTAACATCGCTGACATCGTTGATTGAAAATAAGGAGCCAATTCGACCGAACTCTTTCATTTCAATGATTAATAATTGTCTAAGTTTTTTGACTCACATTGTCTGACTTTTGTCACTTTAGTGTTTACTCTAAATACATTATATGTACTGATATTCGTAAATTTACGTTATTAACATTAACGAAATTTAGGGACATTTGTCAGGATTGATCGAGGTGGCGATCGATGTGTCTATCCCCTTAGTGTCCCTCGTAGAGATACGAATATATATAACTAAATTAAAGTAACACTCTTAGAACTTATACAAAGTTTTCGCAAGTAATTTGCAAATAGGTAAATGAAATTTAAGGCTTAGAAAACATCCCTTGATAGAGGTAAAGTGTTGTCCCTTAGCGACCTTTAGATGCAAAGCAGAAGGGCATGTATTTACGATCTATTGAAGCCCAAATCATCTGGTAGCACCATGATGTTGCAAAAATAAAGCGGCGTTCACCTCGCCGCCTCTTTTCGGCGGAGGGTCATTCACCCTCAGTGCGAAGTGGTGGACAGACAATTTGGCTCAATCACTTGCTTTCATACAAAAAAATAATGTGACACATTGTCGGCCTATTTCGCTTTTTGTGATGAGCTTGTCCTCATAGACGCGATGGTCACCCTTTGTAAAATGGTTAAATTTTACCTTTGATAGGTTGTGATACCGTTAATGATGATAAAAAGAATGGCAAATGACAATAACGGTTAATATAGAATATGTATCGTTACTGCAAATGTTAGTGGCATCGGGACGATATTCCCGCTAGCATGAAACACTACTTAGTAGTTCGCAATGCTGTTTTGTCGATTATTTCTGTTTTTAGAGATAGGTTACACTGTTCTTAAATCATCAATTAACTAGATCGTATAACCAAATAGAGTGGAATAAAATCAAGGTCAATATAATCTATTAGGCGATGGTATAGGAACCCGATAGAATTATTGTTCTCCACGATAGATATGCTAAAAGTGAGATGATATGTTGTGTCTCCGAGTTTCATGGTACTCCGATAGGGATTAGATTATGTAAATAATAATTATTATGGCAGCAGGCACAGTACACGATGAGATATTTTGCCTAAATATGTTGTCTGGAATACATAATTATATTGTCAACATAGCATTATAATGAGGCGATAAGAGCAAACTAATTGCACTATATACGAGTATTCACAATGTAGCCGAATACATAGATAGGCATTGCCCTACGAAATACTTTATTGAATGACTGACGAGAGATGGCGCTGTGCGTTGCAGGTTCAAGGCGAAAGGCATGGACATCGGCGTGGCGGACGAGTACCTCAACGGGGTGCAGCCCGAGCCCAGCACCAGCGACAGCGAGGTCGACGAGAACGGTACGCCCCACCGCCCCCTGCCACCACCACTAGCGGCATTTACTGTGACACTGTAGGAGCATTTGGATTAGTTAAATTAATCGTTTAACTAAAACAAAATGACCTACATTTAGTTACGTGGACTTTTTCTATTTGGGATTTGTGTGTTTGCTGGCTGTACTGAGCCAACACTTAGAATTAGACCTCTTTTAGTAAGTTCCAATAGAAGGCGTTGACTCAGCACAGGCCACTGCATACTGTAAAAGTAATTTAACAGTTGCAGTCCCCTTAAGATTTTCTGAATTTAAAGAAACAGGTATACGGTGCAAAATATTCATGGACACTATAATCTGTTTCTCCTGAGTTTTATTTAGGTGATAGGAACTTTAACCAAGGTACAGGTAAAGCACGGTTTACGGTCGTATAAGCTCGATGTGTATTTATGGGTGCGCGCGTTCGCAGACGAGGACGCGGTGCTGCGCAAGGCGTACAAGGCGGCCGCCAAGGAGCCGCCGCCGCCCTTCGTGGGCATGCGCGAGCTGGTGGGCAAGTTCGAGCACGGGCTGGACGACCACGCCGACCGCCACCGCTCGCGCAAGCAGGAGATCCAGAACATCCGCAGCCGCCTCTTCATGGTCAGTCGCCACCCACTAACCTCGCACCTGCCCTGCCACCTAACTGCCCTTCTTGGATGGCCGCCACTCTGCTCTTTTAACATGGATAGGAAGGCGCTTCTGAAGCCCAGGAGATTTCCATGCTGCTTGGTTTTAACTGTTTCTTTCCTAATGTTAACCTTTTCTTGACTAACTTTCTCGCTTTAATAACAAGGTATTTAGAGAATAAGGAAATGAAAAAGTGAAATGAATTTTTCGCGGTTTGACGGTGTAGTGGGTGTTAAGACTTCTAGCAATACCTACTTGCTGCGATTGGGTATTTTACTTCGCGATGGACAGTTACTTAGAATTATTGGCAGGAGATGTTGATGTTGTGGACCTCAATCAACCCAGTGTAGCAACAAAGCCGAGGGTGCCTTGCCATCAACACTTTAAGCTGCAATAACAGTGCCGTTACAATTGTGTGGATCACTGTTCCTTCACTTGTCGGGCGTTTTGGTCCCCTCCCGTGTGGAAGATGGGAGGCCGAATAGCAACGCCTTGGCGCCTGACAGATGCTACTGATCAATGGGAGGATATTTGCGTGTGCCTCGGTGCTACCTCAAGCGCATCCGTAACGGCAGAGGTTGCTGCTTAAAAAGAGAAGGAAACTGTGTACAAAGTACATGTTAATTAGCAAAAGCGAGTTATGCACGTACCTCGGTGCCTTATATACTTAGCAGACTATCAGAGTTCGTAATGACTAATTGACGAGTACGGATTGAATTATACTCTGTCTAGCTTCCTCGTAACAACTGCATTTTCTTTTAATCCTCGTTTGGGACACCTCGCCTCTTACATATTGCCTTTTTACGTGTGACGGCCAGTTGTGGGTGCAGCCCTCGGTATAATCTGGCTTATTTTAATGCTCACTTATTTCTTCCTCTTAACGAGTGTGCTTATATACAATTTAACTTTATACTTTGTAATAACCTATATCTAATAAATTGTCCTATGTTTATACTCGCTTATGTTATTTACACATTCAAATGTGAAGGAATTATATGTGATTATCATAGAATCCTTTGATTTAACATAAAAGGTAATTTTAGTTGTAAATGCTGATCACAAATAATAATGTTGTTGTGCGTGCGGTTGCAGGGCAAGCAGGCCAAGATCAAGGAGATGTACGAGCAGTCCGTCAAGGAGAGTGAACAAGGTAAGCATCAGCCAAAATTTGTAAAATATTTGTATTGTGTATGTCCTTTTGTGGCTGTACATTAAATGCTATATTATTCTTCGACAATCTCTCTTAATATAGGTCATCACTCAGTAATTGCGCAGTTTATTATTATTAATCACGTCCTAGGCCGAGACGTAAAAAGAATGCTATCTGCCGCTTTTCGAGGCTTGACGTATCAATGTTCCAAAGGACCTCATAACCCTACCATTGTTCCTAAAAGAGACCTAGGAAATATTCTCGTGTCTCCGACGTTCTGTCTAGCCTCAAAGGGTTTAAATGGCGAGAATGTATGTTTGTAACGCTGGTTGTGGGTTGTCAGCCATCACGTCGGCGGAGAAGATCCAGCTGGAGGCGGAGGAGAACGCCAAGGCCATCAAGCAGCGCTTCGAGACAGGGGAGGCCTTCAACGACGAGAACCAGCCCCCCCGGAACAGGGAGTTCGACGACCCCGCCATCTTCGACGAAGGCAAGCCGCGCTCTCACAACAACATACACCTCTTACATAATAATAATATCTTTATTGAGACATTCACATCAATTAAATACAATATTCAACATACAATAGAATTCATAGACAATAATTGAATTACACAACACATAAAATTACATTTCAATTCATTTAACATTAAATTCTATTTAAATTGTATTACATGAAATTTAATTTACATTTCAAATATGATCACACAGCTAGTTGTGGTAATCTCAAAAGGTGCATACAACTTATTCATACAAATCCTTATCAATTCTTGTAAATCCCTTTTAATAACATTCGTACAACTCTTCATATAACGGCATCCTTTATCAAACTGTCGTCAATCTGACTGTCATATGTCTTATTCGGCTGACTCCTACGTCAGCGCCATTTCACCTCACGTCCATATCTTTCATCTAGTATCATTAATTCGTAAAACATGTCCAAACCATCATTACGACTTCTTGGACCTACTATTTAAATCCGCATTTTCGAAGTTAGACTTCTGATAGTTAGGTTAAACTTGTGACAGTCGCAAGATTGAATAGCTGTGAACGTTTCTGTTGTGCAGGCATCGGCAAGCAGTCCCGCTCCATCTTCCTGGAGCTGGACGCCAACGCCAAGAACTTCAGCAACAGCCCCCCCGCGCCACAGGAGAAGCCCAAGCGGAAGGAGAAGGTAACCCACCCTACAACACATGCACATTCAATCACTTTTTGCAAACTTAACTACTCTAAGCATATTAGGGCACAACCAATTGCTTTTCTTATCGCCATGGAGGTGACTCGGGACTGGAATTCTTTAGGAATTCCACAATAAAAAGGTAGTGTGCACAAGTCGTGAAGCGTATGTATGTTTAACAAATATTGTATTATGCTTTTATTATGCTATACGAGACTAACATATTAGTCTGTTTATTTCGTAAACAATTTTGTCTGTTTATATTGTAAGGCCTGAAAAGATGTGTAGAAGTCCTGGTTTTGTTTTGTGATCTTGACTGTTTCAACCTTGACACTGATCATGAAATGAAATCTTTACAGTGTACGCGACAGAGCATTAAATTATTCCTTTGCATGCACTTGAGCTACATCAACACATGTATCAAAGTATGACGAAGTGTATCAGAGTGTCTGTTGTTCGCAGCCGTTCATCCCGAAGGAGGTGGTGCGCGCGGACGAGCGGCCCGCGGAGGTGGAGATCCGCACCTCCGACATCACGGACCGGTACCGCTTCTTCGAGACCTACCAGCCCAAGAGCGAGCGCAAGGAGTTCCGCATGACGCCGCCGCGCGAGCCCCTGGTGAGCCCCGCTCCTCCGCTCATGCGGCACTGGACACTGATCACGAGAACCAACGTTTCTTTTCATTTCAATAATAATGGTTACTTAAAATTAATATGGCGGTCGTGATGGAATTGATTTAGAATATTATATTGATATAGAATATTCATAGAACACTCGTAACGACCCTGATAATTTTTCTATCATTTATTCTTCTCCCAATCGTCTGACTGCTAAACTGCCCACCCCTATAGGAGTGGAATTATAGTGTATTCGCGTTAAGAAAATAGTGACGTCATGATAATCAGAGGTTAAACTGGCTAATGAGACGTGAGTAAATGAGAAAACAAGTCACATTGACCAATCGCAGACATTCGTTGTCACGTCTCATTGGTGAAATCGTTTGGGTAATGATGACGTCACTATTTTCTTAACGCGAATACACTATAGTGTATGTATGCACGTGTATGCTAAATGTGTGGGTGTATGTTGCAGCGCAAGTCGCCCACCCCTGAGCCGGAGCCGCTGCGCACGGAGGCGCAGGAGCCGCTGCTGGTGGCGAAGGCGCTCACGGCCTCCAAGATGATCTCCGTCTTCCGCCAGCTGGAGGAGCAGGCCATGCACGACGAGCCCGCCGACTACGGTAACGCCCCACCACCAACCACACTTCACACTGGGAGCTGGTATTCATGGTATTCATTATAAAAGACATTCGCGCAAGTCCTTATCCAACGTTCAACGAACAAGATAAGGTTCATGAATAAGATATTCTGAGACAAATGAGGCTGATTACAGATCAGCACGGTTTCAGATACTTTGAGGGCTTGGACATGTTGCGGTGATAAATGAAAGTAGATTGACGTAAGCTGAAACGTAGAACGCCAACAAGTTTAAAAAGAGTGACGATAGTGGTACTTACAATCGTTCTGCGTGATGTATATGTTAAAAGTGTTTAGCGCGTCGCCTAAAGCGTGATTTGGTTGTCAGGGCCGAAGCCCCTGAAGGCGTTCACTCCGCCGCCGGAGGGCGAGAGGGCGCGCGCCTACAGCGACGACGAGGACGACGACAGCTACGACAGCGAGGCAGACGAGAGGGCCGCCCGCCAGCGCTACGAGGATGAGGCGCTCAAACAGGTCAGCCCAGAACTCCGCTGTGCGTGAACTAAGCAACAGATTCACAAGATTTAATCCACGCCTAAGCACCTCTAGGTGGGAATTAATTATTCAAAGTCTCTGAAGGTTTAAGCTTAATAGTTATTCCTAAATTTGCCACTTTTATGGTGAGGAAAACTTCGTGAAGAAACTTACCAATTCCTTAGCACGAGTGATATTCAGTGTTTGTAAATGGCGACACTACGTAACATATGTCTCATTAAGTGCGTAGAATTACTATCTGCTCAATTGTGGAGATGCACACGTGAACTTCTACCTATCCAACAAGGGCTTAAAGTGGTATTACATTACAATACGTATACATAAGTGTGGTATGGTTGTTGCAGGCGCAGCAGCTGGGGCGCGCGACGAGCTTCCGCGCGCGCTTCGAGCAGTGGCCGCAGAGGGAGGCCACGCCCCCCGCGCCCCTCGCCCCCCTCTCCCCCGCCCCCTCGCACACCGCCGAGGACGAGCGGGAGGCGCAGCTCGAGACCGCCAAGAGGTAGCCGCACACGAACGGATATCATAACTGTACCAGTCTGCACTAGTCTTCTACATACTTAGTCAATCAGTACTTAATCTCTTGTAGCTGTAAGATTAAAGGCGATGGACTAGCAAACAGTCACCGATTTAACACATGAACGGTAACATAACCCCTTTACTAATGCTAAAAGTGACAAAGATAATATCATGTTTCTGAAGTTCTTTCCCTCTTAAATAAGATGTCCTAAGACGAGCGTATGTTAAACTTGACTAATACCCCTGCGTGTGCTTGATTGCAGCCTGCGAGCCAAGTTCGAGAACCTGCAGACCACCACGGTGACGACGAAGGCGGCGCCCAGGGTGCACCGGTTTGTGGTCAGTAGCTCACGCTGCACTGAAACATCACACACTCATATCACGATCGACTCCCTATAGAGGGGTAGGCGGAGGTCACGGATCCATCGTTTTTCTAGTGATGTACTATGACATATTGTAATCAAACACAGCCAATACTGAAGAAAAGGTTACGTTAAAAGTACCTAACATAATTATATTTGTTAACATGGTTATAACCGCCGAGTATGTGTGAGTAGGGGTATTTATATCAATGAAGCCAATACAGTTTTCTGGTTTCTAAACCTATGTACGCCAAATAATTTGAAAATGTATTGAATATAGATATATATATTGTTCCGCTAGATTACTATCTGATTAACACGTGAGTTCGTGGTAGTCATAACCTTAGAGATCCGCATCATCGGATATAGACACTTGATCTCTGACTGGCCCGCAAGGGTTTATGGGCGTGAGTGCTTATGTTGTTCTTTTGTTGCAGTGACCTACGAGTACGTATTTAAGAGAAGTGCCGCACATCCAACATCGTTACGAGAGCTGTATGAAGAATAACATTATTATTGATTGTGACATTAAATTATTGTATTTACTATGATGCGTTTTCTTGACACTTTTTGTTATTCCCTTATACGTGACATGGACGAAGATACAAAACACAGTCACTCGTGGCCCTCAGCCAGGCATTTCCAGCGGCCTTCTTCAGGGCAGCATCCACCTGGCAATGGGCATCCTACACTACATGTATTAGGCTAGACACTGCTTCGATTCGAGAACAACTTCGCTCCAACGGTCGCCTTAAACATATTAATTTAAGTAAATTTTGGATCAAAAACAAACTATGGAATAATAATCATGAAAAGGACTATTCTTTAACAAATATTCCTGAACAGGACTATTCTCTAACAGTCATGGTCCTGAAAAGGACTATAAAGACAAACGCCTCACGACCTTTAACCCTTGCGGGGTAGTCAAAAGTTCAGATTTCCATCTCAGCAATAGCTAAGGCAGTAATTCTATGTACCTCGAAGCCACAAATTCCTGTAAAAGACTATTCTGTCACAAACACACCAGAAAAGGAGTATTCTGTAAAAATATTCCTGAAAAGGACTATTCTGTCACAAACAGTCCCGAAAACGACTATTCACTAACAGTTATTGTCTTCAAACAGACTATTCGGTTAGGTTAGGTTAAGTTAAACAAGCATTACTGAAAAGGTTTATTCTGTCACCAACACACCTGAAAAGGACTATTCTTAAACAAACATTCCGGAGAAGGACTATTCTGTCAAAAACATTCTTGAAAAGGACTATTCTGTCACAAACACACCAAAAAGGACTATTCTTAAACAAACATTCCGGAGAAGGACTATTCAGTCAATAACATTCCTGAAGAGGACTATTCTGTCACAAACACACCAAAAAGGATTATTCTTAAACAAACATTCCGGAGAAGGACTATTCTGTCAATAACATTCCTGAAGAGGGACTATTCTGTCACAAACACACCAAAAAGGACTATTCTTAAACAAACATTCCGGAGAAGGACTATTCTGTCAATAACATTCCTGAAGAGGACTATTCTGTCACAAACACACCAAAAAGGACTATTCTTAAACAAACATTCCGGAGAAGGACTATTCTGTCAAAAACATTCCTGAAGAGGACTATTCTGTCACAAACACACCAAAAAGGACTATTCTTAAACAAACATTCCGGAGAAGGACTATTCTGTCAATAACATTCCTGAAGAAGGACTATTCTGTCACAAAACACACCAAAAAGGGACTATTCTTAAACAAACATTCCGGAGAAGGACTATTCTGTCAAAAACATTCCTGAAGAGGACTATTCTGTCACAAAACACACCTAAAAAGGACTATTCTTAAACAAACATTCCGGAGAAGGACTATTCTGTCAAAAACATTCCTGAAGAGGACTATTCTGTCACAAACACACCAAAAAGGACTATTCTTAAACAAACATTCCGGAGAAGGGACTATTCTGTCAATAACATTCCTGAAGAGGACTATTCTGTCACAAACACACCAAAAAGGACTATTCTTAAACAAACATTCCGGAGAAGGGACTATTCTGTCAAAAAACATTCCTGAAGAGGACTATTCTGTCACAAACACACCTAAAAACGACTATTCTTAAACAAACATTCCGGAGAAGGACTATTCTGTCAAAAACATTCCTGAAGAGGACTATTCTGTCACAAACACACCTAAAAACAACTATTCTTAAACAAACATTCCGGAAAAGGACTATTCTGTCAAAAACATTCCTGAAGAGGACTATTCTGTCACAAACACACCTAAAAAGGACTATTCATAAACAAACATTCCAGAGAAGGACTATTCTGTCAAAAACATTCCTGAAGAGGACTATTCTGTCACAAAACACACCAAAAAGGACTATTCTTAAACAAACTTTCCGGAGAAGGACTATTCTGTCAAAAACATTCCTGAAGAGGGACTATTCTGTCACAAACACACCTAAAAAGGGACTATTCTGTCAAATACATTCCTGAAAAGGACTATTCTGTCACAAACAGTCCCGAAAACGACTATTCACTAACAGTTATTGTCTTCAAACAGACTATTCGGTTAGGTTAGGTTAAGTTAAACAAGCATTACTGAAAAGGTTTATTCTGTCACCAACACACCTGAAAAGGACTATTCTTAAACAAACATTCCGGAGAAGGACTATTCTGTCAAAAACATTCCTGAAGAGGACTATTCTGTCACAAACACACCAAAAAGGACTATTCTTAAACAAACATTCCGGAGAAGGACTATTCTGTCAATAACATTCCTGAAGAGGACTATTCTGTCACAAACACACCAAAAAGGACTATTCTTAAACAAACATTCCGGAGAAGGACTATTCTGTCAAAAACATTCCTGAAGAGGACTATTCTGTCACAAACACACCTAAAAACGACTATTCTTAAACAAACATTCCGGAGAAGGACTATTCTGTCAAAAACATTCCTGAAGAGGACTATTCTGTCACAAACACACCTAAAAACAACTATTCTTAAACAAACATTCCGGAAAAGGACTATTCTGTCAAAAACATTCCTGAAGAGGACTATTCTGTCACAAACACACCTAAAAAGGACTATTCATAAACAAACATTCCAGAGAAGGGACTATTCTGTCAAAAACATTCCTGAAGAGGACTATTCTGTCACAAACACACCAAAAAGGACTATTCTTAAACAAACTTTCCGGAGAAGGACTATTCTGTCAAAAAACATTCCTGAAGAGGACTATTCTGTCACAAACACACCTAAAAAGGACTATTCTGTCAAATACATTCCTGAAGAGGACTATTCTGTCACAAACACACACCTAATAAACGACTATTCTTAAACAAACATTCCGGAGAAGGACTATTCTGTCAAAAACATTCCTGAAGAGGACTATTCTGTCACAAACACACCTAAAAACAACTATTCATAAACAAACATTCCAGAGAAGGACTATTCTGTCAAAAACATTCCTGAAGAGGACTATTCTGTCACAAACACACCAAAAAGGACTATTCTTAAACAAACTTTCCGGAGAAGGACTATTCTGTCAAAAACATTCCTGAAGAGGACTATTCTGTCACAAACACACCTAAAAAGGACTATTCTGTCAAATACATTCCTGAAGAGGACTATTCTGTCACAAACACACCTAAAAACGACTATTCTTAAACAAACATTCCGGAGAAGGACTATTCTGTCAAAAACATTCCTGAAAAGCACTATTCTTAAACAAACATTCCGGAGAAGGACTATTCTGTCAAAAACATTCCTGAAGAGGACTATTCTGTCACAAACACACCTAAAAAGGACTATTCTTAAACAAACATTCCGGAGAAGGACTATTCTGTCAAAAACATTCCTGAAGAGGACTATTCTGTCACAAACACACCTAAAAAGGACTATTCTGTCAAATACATTCCTGAAAAGGACTATTCTGTCACAAACACACCTAAAAAGGACTATTCTGTCAAATACATTCCTGAAAAGGACTATTCTGTCACAAACACACCTGAAAAGAACTATTCTTAAACAAACATTCCGGAGAAGGACTATTCCGTCAAAAACATTCCTGAAAAGGACTATTCTGTCACAAACACACCTAAAAAGGACTATTCATAAACAAACATTCCGGAGAAGGACTATTCTGTCAAAAACATTCCTGAAGAGGACTATTCTGTCACAAACACACCTAAAAAGGACTATTCTGTCAAATACATTCCTGAAGAGGACTATTCTGTCACAAACACACCTAAAAAGGACTATTCTGTCAAATACATTCCTGAAAAGGACTATTCTGTCACAAACACACCTGAAAAGAACTATTCTTAAACAAACATTCCGGAGAAGGACTATTCCGTCAAAAACATTCCTGAAAAGGACTATTCTGTCACAAACACACCTAAAAAGGACTATTCATAAACAAACATTCCGGAGAAGGACTATTCTGTCAAAAACATTCCTGAAGAGGACTATTCTGTCACAAACACACCTAAAAAGGACTATTCTTAAACAAACTAGTAAATTTAGTGAATGATCGGTGTATGTGCGGTGGCCACTTGAATGGTGTCAAAGAGTATGATTGTGTCCAGCCTGTGGCTGAAACACTTGTAAATTGCTCAGCTTCTCTAATCTTTGTGAGTATCTCATCTCCTGTCTCTTGTTGGTTCTTCTATAGAGAGTTCGACTATAGAGTGTAGCGCACCCGGCCCCGCCCTAGGTATACGCCGCTCCGGCATAGCTTGCATCCATCCGCAAGGCGTGTCCATCAAGAGACCCTTGCAACATCACCATCACTATTTGCCACCAGCATCTTTGCATGCTCCTCGAGCCTTGCCATCCACTCATTTCCCCCCTCCACCACCATCCCTTCAACGAGATTCCTCACAGGGCCACTTGCGGGTGCATTCTTTTTCCTATACTTCAGCTCATCCTCGGACTCCTTCAGCAGCTTATATATTCAACCAAGAGCCTCTATAACGGCATGCTTAATGTCCGTTTTTAGTTTCCTGGATCCATTGAGATGAAGCTTTGCCCTGGAGAGGCACGACCTCGCCTCCACCACCCTGTCCCCAACCGGCACCCGCGCACCAACGCGGCCCTCAGGTGCAGCTATCAAATTTTATGTCGAGGTCCCTGATGTGTCCTTGAGTGCTACGTAAGGAAGGAAGGAAGGAAGGAAGGAAGGAAGGAAGGAAGGAAGGAAGGAAGGTTAGGTTAGGTTAGGTTAGGTTAGGGTTAGGTTAGGTTAGGTTAGGTTAGGTTAGGTTAGGTTAGGTAAGTTTGGGGTGGATGGGGCAAGCCTTCTCGTGGCCCACCCTGTGAGTAGCGGTCGAGGAGAAGCGACCGTGACACCAATTGCCCCCGGGGCTGCTCTCCCGCCTCCGTCGATGGAGCCGACGGAGTGCTGGAGGAGTGGGGGTGCCGGGACGGCTTCTTGGTGAATGGTGTTCGCACTGGGTTGTCCGTCCCTGGCCTTATGGCGGGCTCGGCAAGTGACGCGATTGCTGGGCAGGCAGCTTCCGCGCTGCCACCGTTAAATCTCGTAACCCTGTTCTGGAGTTATGCTCTGGTCGGGGCCGAGGGTCTACGGGGCATGCCCCTTGGACCGCGAGGAAGAAAACCTCTATAAAAAATTACTTGGGTCCAGACCGGGCTACTGGGCCCTGGAGTAAGGCTGGGTGGTGGGGAGGGGGGGGTCACGAAGTTTAGAGCGTGACCTCCTCTCTCCCCTACCTAGGGCCGTGGGGTGGTGAGAGCTGGGGCTTGCCGCTCCTTCGCGTTCGGCCTAGAGGTGGTGCGCGCGTGTCCCGCGTGCCTCTCGGTGTTTGCTGGGTGGGGGTTCGCCTCCGCCTGGCTGAGGTGGGTCTGGCTTCGGCCGGACAGCGCCGGTGGGGTCGCGTGATGTTATGCTCACGCGTTCCCGCGACCCCGCCGAGTAAGGCGCCCCTGAGGGCACCGTCAGGTTTTAGTCGGTTCGAGTCCGACATAACCCTCTGGCTCCCCAGGGCCGGACGGGTATCCGTGGGGATTTCCTGACGTTAAAAAAAAAAAAAAAAAAAAAAAAAAAGGTTAGGTAAGTTTAGGTTAGGTTAGGTTAGGTTAGGTTAGGTTAGGTTAGGTTAGGTTAGGTTTTTTTTTTTTTTTTAAATAAAACATTACACCTACAGGCATATGTCGCCCGTACCTTTTTTGCTTTGCCATTTATTAATTCAACTTATTACATTACAACATCTAAATACTCGCATAGTCTGTTTTTTTTTTTTTTTTTTTTTTTTATTTTAAACACATATTTATACACTTATATTCTACAATTTTATTTAATTTATCACTTAACTGGTATATATAAACGTATATCAGGTATATATTACGACAATTTTTCCTTACTCTATGTACAATTATCTCTATTACTTATTTACTAGAAGCATACAAGTTTTTTTTTATTTTTTATTTTTTTATATAGGTATTATTATATATTTTTTTTTTGTTTTTATGTTACTGTTTTTTATTTATTTTTTTCTAATTATATATATATATATTTTAATTATTATTATTATTATTTTTTTTTTTTTATTTTTTAATTTTTTTTTTCGCATGCTTATCTTTACTAACATATATTTGTCCTACTTCATTACATCTTTATTGCATCGACGGCACCACTTCGTTCAGTCATCCCCGGCTCGCAACTCCATCAGCATCCCGAGCACCGAGTTGTCGCGGCTCTTGATCGCCATTTTGGTGTTGTAGTCGAGGATTTTGTCCCGGCCTGCCGTTCTAGTGTCCCTCACGAATCTACCTATCGCGTCGTCACCGCTGTCCGCGTAGTATACGCATTTTACGGTGTGACGCGACACAGCTACAACTGCATGTGCTACACTGTCGTGTAGCTGTAGCTTTTTGTTTTTATCCGCTGTGTTCACTATTAGGACCGTTTCGAACGTCAGTCCCTGAGCCTCATGGACTGTGAGGAGCCTTGATCCCTCGCCCGAGCCAAAGTTCTGGCTTGCCAGGACCTCTTTCTCTTCCTGGGTATGTACCAGGTAGAGAGTCCCGGGCAAGTTCTCCGGTATCCTCTCTCCAGAGAACGTTTTCTGCTCAAGGGACCGTATGCACTTTTTGGAGGAGTAAATTCCATTATAGACTTCTCTAAGTGCATACGCGACGTCCATTGGGCTCCTATGCGTACACAGCAGATTTTTGGTGATGCTAGCAGATCTCGTGGGGAGATGGTATTCGAGGGGGAATAAGTTCTCCCTCTCTATGAACGGCAGTTGATTTATGTCACCCATCAACAGGACCGAGTTGACTTCTGCGAGTCTCACAGCCATGACGACTGCGCCGAAGTGGTTCATTAGGGCCTCGTCTACTATGAGTCGTTTGCACGACTCCTTGTCTGGCTTTTTAAAGCCGTTGACCAGTACCGAGGCCAATGTGCGCACTTTCGTCCTGGCTGCTTGACCCTCACGCCCTGTCAGGGCCCCACGCAGTTCCATCGCCGCCTCTGTTGTAGTTGTTATTACAACATCAGACCGAACATCAAAACTGTTGATGATAAAGGTTGTCTTACCACAACCCGGAACCCCATTTACCCACTCGAACCTTGGCACCACCCAATTTCTGAAGACCATCCCAGCTGGATCATCTCCCAGAATGGTCTTTGCCATATCTAGGATCCCATCGTCCAGCATGATCTTCGTTCCTCTGGTGA
This sequence comes from Leucoptera coffeella, assembly GCA_030578115.1. Lineage (NCBI taxonomy): Eukaryota > Metazoa > Arthropoda > Insecta > Lepidoptera > Lyonetiidae > Leucoptera > Leucoptera coffeella. The sequence continues at coordinate 85,358 of JAMBLF010001095.1, forward strand.
TAACCACTATAGGTTCTGTGGCCGGAGCCCAAAACTTGATGACGCCCAGTCTCTTGGTTTCTTCCTCGTCCAGTCCAACGAATCCAACGGTCAAGCTATATGCTGCCATACACCTGTAAGGTGCTCCCCCTCGGAGCACCTCCGAAGTGTTGTTGTTGAGTATGACAGCATCTGCCGCCTCGAGTCTCTGTTCCAGCGCACCCTCTCCACCTGAGTGGTACGTGCGCAGGATGTCACGACAAGTGCGGGCGATGATCTCCCGGGTGCCCTTTGTGACTGCGAGAAACTCGAGGAACGCATTTGCTAAGTGATCCGCTGGCGTCACCGGATCGAGGAATTTAGGCGGCGTTACGTGTCCCATATCGGCGCGTGTCCATTTGTTTCTGGGTGCCACCCTCTCTGGTGGTGTGGCCCTTTTGCCGTTGAAGGGGCTTTGAACCACATGACTGGCTCTTTGGATATGCGCAGCTGCAGCTTGTAAGCCGCCAACGAAGGCTCTCTTTAGGGATGATGTTGCTTCCCTCGCTTCTGCTTGGACCCTCAGCCTTTCACGGGCATCCTCTACCTCTCGCTGGGCGTTCCTCCTCTGCAACTCCTCGGAGCCACTAGCGGTGTGCCCTAGGTCAGTGGGAGGTGACCCGGTCACAAGGGTGCCCCGGTGTTTGAGAAGAAAGCCAAGGCTTTCCCCTCTGTCCTCGTACACCACCACTTCATGGCGTTCCGAGGCCTCAATGGCACCCAAGTGATCCACCACCTCACCCTTTAAATGACCCACTACCGCTGCGTCCACGCTGATGATTTTTGGTGGGTTACCCTCCTTTTCTCCTTCGGCTCCCAGCCGGGCCAGCACCACACATGCCTGAGAAAATTGACTTTTGTCAGGATTGCCCTCGAACAGTAAAACTGTTTTGTTACGTATTAGTAACAGGCGGCAATCCTGGCCAGCCACACTGACAGAAGTCAGTGTGTCGAACGTCTTTCTTCTCAAGCTCGTCCTAAAGGTGCTCCCCGTTGTGAGAGCCGCGAGTCCAGGTGATATTGTAACCCACTTTTCGTTTGAGTTACAGTAGGCGACTCCCAGTCTTTCCGTATTGCTGTCCATGAATAGGGCCACTCCCCTCAGCCTCAGTTTTGGCGTCCCCACTTCCCCTAGCAGAAGAACCTGTCGTTCTTCTAGTGGTATAGGATGGGGTCTGCTTGCTGTGGGTGATGTTGGCCACGCTGATGGTCCTGGCGCTGTTTCCCCCCGCTCGGCAGTTGTTAGTCCGCTGCAGCCGGCGTTTCTTTTGGCAGCAGTTTTAAATGCCGCCTCGGCAAATTCCAGAAAAGGCGTCCTTTTATTCGCATCCGATAAAACCGCCCGCAGGGTCCATTTGTTAACGTTTGTGAAAATTCTGTTCTCAAGGTCCATTCGCCCTGCACCAAACCTAGGGCATTCGAACAGCACGTGCCACACGGACTCACATACTGTAGGGTCACACTCGCACCCGGGACTGTCTTTCAACTTAAACCGGTGCAAGTACTCCCCTATTCCACCATGTCCCGTTAGCACCTGAACGAGAGTCGGCGTGAGGCGTGTCGATCTTATGATCCTGTACGCCTGGTCAACGTCCGGAAGAAATTCCTTGGTCGTCTTCGCTCTCGTCGAGGATGAGTACCGGCCCTGCCATTTGCGCACGGTCTCCTTCCTGATCAGGTTTCTAACGTAGGACAGGGGGACCTCTGCGTAGTCCGGTGGGTTACCCTGTTCCAGTGCTGCCTCCTTGGCCAGTTGGTCTGCCCTCTCATTCCCCGGCGTTCCCACGTGTGCTCTGAGCCAAAAGAGTCGGACTGTCCTGCCCTGCCGCTCTATGTCTCCCATGCTCTCTCTAATTGCCCTTGCCAGCGGATGACTTACTCTGTGGCCCTTGAGTAATTCCAACGAAGATCGGGAATCACTCATTATGTTGACCACAGATTCACAGCTGAGCTGCACCATCTGCATGGCCCTAAACAGCGCATAGAGCTCCGCCTGGAAGACCGTGCAGCCCGGGTCAAGGCTGAATTTAGAGCTTCGTATTTCCCTGTTTTCGTCCCACCATGTCAAGGCCGCACCCACTTTGTTGGATATCTTACTTCCATCAGTGTATATATGTGGGCCTTCAATCCGGTGGGACTCTAGGGTCTCGGCATCCATGCTTTCTAGCAACTCAAAGTCCACGGTTGTTATTGTGGACGGATGCGGTTTCTCTAAATAGCCCACCACCTTCTCCACGGTTTTGTTTGGAGACAAGTAGTCTAGGGACAGTCCCTTCTTGGCCGAGTAGAGACTGGCTGCCTCCTGGACCCTGAGGTCCAGTGGCAGCAATCCCGCGAGAACCGTTGCTGCCGTCAATGAGACCGTACGGTACGCCCTGCAGATTTTTTGTGCGAAGCCCCTTTGGAGAGCGTTCAGCTGACTTTGGATCATCTGAAGCTCCGTCGCTGGGGCCCACACGCTTGCCGCGTACAATACGATAGGTTCAATGACCGAGACGTATATAGTCCTGACAACCTCCCCATTCAGACCCCATGTCACCCTCGCCGCGCACGCCAGCTGCTTGTATATATCCGTGGATTTTCTACAGACCTCTGCCACGTGCGCCTTGAATGTGAGGTTACGGTCTATGGTTAGGCCCAAAATCTTCATATTGTCGACAAGGCCCACCCGCTAGCCGGAGATCACAACCGTTGGTGGATCATATTTAAGCTTTTTTGTAAACAACATCGCATGGGTTTTCCCAGGTGCGAAGTTGAGCTTGTTTTTGATCCCCCAGGCCCCCACTATCTCTAGGGCCTTATTAGCGGCCTCCTCGACCAAGCCCATGGACCTGTCCGAGAATATCAGGACCACGTCGTCCGCAAACGCCTGGCACGTAACGTTACTTTCACTGAGTTTTTGCAGCAGCGAGTCCAAGATGATGTTCCAGAATGTTGGTCCTCCGATTGAACCCTGGACACATCCCTTGGTGGTTTTCCTCTCACTGACTGCCCTCGCGTAATTCACCCTAATTTTGCGGTTCCTCAGATACGAGTCGACTAGCGCATACAGATTTCTAGGGCACCCCTTTCTGCGCAGCTCTCCTTTGAGAGCCGGCCACCATGCATTGTCAAAGGCTCCTTCTATGTCAAGTGAGACTATGAGAACCGACTTTTTACAGTCCATTTCTCTTCTTACGAGTCTCAACATGTCATACAGGGCGTCCTCGGTACCCCTTTGGGGCAGAAAGCCATACTGGGTCCTACTCAGATTTGGCAGGATATGCCAATGAAGTCTGCCCATCATCAGTCTCTCAAAGATTTTTCCGAGAACCGACAGCAGACCTATCGGCCTGTACGACTTTGGGTGGGTGTAGTCTGGTTTCCCCGGTTTGCGCAATATAATGACGTGGGCTATCTTCCATTGCTCCGGGAAGTGCGCCAGTGTCAAGCACTTGTTCGCCATCGCAAGGAACAACTTCCAGTCACTCTTTATTGCCGCAACGCAGATGTCCGCAGTAAACCCGTCCGGACCCGGCGCCTTTTTTGGATTTTGTGCATTTAGCACCAGATCCAGTTCACCTTGGGTAAAGGGAGGGTCGTCCGCGGACAGCTCCTGGGCGTCTAACCAGTCTGTTCCACCCGTTTTGAGACGGATTTCTGTGTGTATTGGCATATCAGTTGCTACAGAGTCCTCCGGGTAGAACGTTTCTGCCAAGAGATCTGCCGACTGACTGGGACCCAGCGTATTTCCCACCTGGTCCCTGAGCAGCATGTCTTCATGTCTCTTGGCTGTTCTCCTGATCACTCTGTAGATACCATCCCACATACTTTCCTTCTCCTGTGTCGCACAAAATTCCTTCCAACTCCTTGTTTGCTCTGTTGTTGCGAGCGACGTATAAGCCTCCCTTGCCAGCAGATACTCGTCGATGACGTACTGTCTGCGCGAGGGGGCCGCATTTTTGATACGTCTTTTTTTCCTGATGACGTCTTTTTTCGCTGCGTGCAGCTCTTTTGTCCACCAGGGTGGTACCGCCTTTCCCTTCCATGGTGCCACTTTCGGTATAGCTATTTCGCAAGCTTCCCGTATGGCCTCCATGTATGAGGACACCTTGCACTCCAACTCCTCTGGAGTTTTAACTTCTGAAACTGTCCCGATCGTGAGGTTTCGTTCGGCTAGGCCAGCCTGAATGGCTTCGTTGAATTCCTGCCATCTAGCTTTCTTTGTGTTAAAGACCCTAGTTGTTATGGGCTTCAATGGCTCAAGCTTTTGACTTAGCTTAACCTCGAAAGCGATGGCGTTGTGGTCTGATGTTGTTAGACTTTTGTCGACTCGCCATTCCTCCACCCTGCCGAGCATAGACTCACTGCACGCCGTCACGTCTACGACGCTTGTGCACAGTGTGTCCCTCCTCAGTGTTTCAAACGTTGGAGTGTTTCCTGTGTTCAGGATATGAAGGCCTTCCTCATTCAGAAAGGCGTTGTAAGCAGCTCCTCTGTTGTTTTCCGAGCTGCTACCCCACCAGTGGCTCCACGCATTTACGTCACCACCCACGATTATGTTTGTGGTTTTTAGACCCTCCATGGCTGTCCTCGTCCGCCATAGGTACGGCTCCATGACCTGATCCCCCTCGTAGTAGACGGATATTACTCCAAGCCTTAAGCCTCCCGCTACCAGTAAAACTGCAGCCTCGGTCTCGGTTACCAATTGGGGGTCATGAATGACCTCCAGCCGATCCCCAAAGACCACAATCGCCGCCTTTACTGGTTTCTGGCGGTTGAGAGTGCACTGGATGACTTTAGTGCCCGGATACTCCTTAAGCAAGCCAGTACGTCCCACGTATGGTTCCTGTACTAGCGCCACGGAGATCCTGGATCTCGCTATAGCGTCCCACTTTTGCCACTCCGGACATTCACGGCTGAATGTGCTGTGGCCAGTGCTGCCATGGCCCTCTCTTTTGCAGTTCCTGCAAGTTGGATTTTTTCGGGCCCTCCTGTCTGGGCATTTTTCCCATTCATGACCATCGGCACTGCAAAAACTGCAACTGACCTTCTCCTGCTTGCACAGGCCACGCATGTGCCCATATCCAAGGCACTTCGTGCACTGCACTAGAGGCGTCTGATCTCAACCGGCCTCCACTGCCTCCCCACATACAGCTTTCCAGCTGAAATGAATCGGCCATATAGTGCCGGGGACACCTCTAGCACCGGGTGGCACTCAAGCGGGTTCCGCGCCCTCTTTCGGAACTTCACCCTGAGCGAAACATCCTTATCATTCATCCCGCCCAACAGGTGTTTATTTTGGGCCAAAATGAGATCTACCAGCTCCTTGTCAGTGTGGGCGGCGATGACGTCCCTCACTCTAACCAGTGGATTATTTGTCCGCGGAATCTCCGCCTTCAAGTCCGCACGGGCCGTTATTCTTTTTCTCACTAGTTCCAGGTCCTCCCTTGTGCCACACCTGATCACCACCTTTTGGTTTTTAGCCTTTCTTACTCTTTCCACTTTAGCTCCAGTGTTCTTAAAATCAAGGGCCTCTGTCAAGGCATCGATGACCTTGTCTCCAGTCTTGGTGGGGTCCTTGCTAGACACTATTACTGTGTGGTTCGGCTTTGGTGGCGACGGCGGTGCGGCGGCAACTTTAGCATATGTCGGTCTCAAGGCCACTTTCTTTACCATCTCCGCCACTGCCATTTCCGCCCCAAGGCTTGGCGTAGGCGGCGGTGTTTTCTGTCTCAGCTCCCTGATTGAGACGAGGTCTAATTGCACCATCTCTATTCTTTCCTTAAGGGGCTTCAGAGTTTCTTCTATCTGATCGATATGGAGCATCTGAACCGGCGGCGGCGGCGAGACCGGCTGGGAGACCCTTTCAACGATCATGTCAATCTTGCTTTTTAATTCTTTTAATTCATCATTGTATTCCTGAGCGGGTTTCAGCGACACTGTCTCCTTCATCTTTTGGAGCGCCTTCTGGTTTTCACCCCCTATGCGCTCCAGGCCCCTCCTAAGGCCGTCCAGCTGCCCGGAGAGGGTGTCCACTCTCTGCATCAATTTATTCTGGACGTCTTGCAGAGATTTAAAGTCGACAGTGCCGCTTTTGGTGTCTTTGAGGGTGGCCGCGATCTGCTTCTCCACTCTCTTGAGTGTCTCCACTACCGAGCCCAGTCTGCTCAAAAGGCTGCCTGGTCTCATATTCGAGCCACTTCCTGACCTCTTTGGTCTCTCTCAGGCCCCCCCGCGATGTCCTGGCGGGGCCAGCGCCAACTCCGCAGCGAACCCCTGGGATATATCAGCGAGCTCCTTATTGTGGGCTCGCTCGACACTCACTAATTCGCTTGCGTGTCGGCTCCTCTCCGTTTCGAGGCTCACCTTGTGCCTCGACCTTGAGTCTGAGAGGGACAGGCAGGTCTCATATAGAGACTGCATGCACTCAACGGCAGTCACCTTACACTCCCGCTTCATGTTTCCCGCCTGTTCCAAGGCCTCTTTCCCTTTGAGAAGCATCTCGTTTGCTACTTTTGTAGCCATATCCATGACTACTCCCCTACACCGTCCCCGTCGATGGAGCCAGCATGCTCTGTCTACCGACTGAGCGAACTGACTCCCCATCCGACACGTCTGACCCCCAGTGGATCCTCCCTCCATCTGCTTTGGGACACGATCCCTCAGCTTCCTGGGCGGAGCCGCGGGCTTTGTTGACGCCAGACCCGTCGCGGCCGGTCTTTTTAGGCGGGTGCTACTGATGCCTTCCTGTGACATATTTATATAACAATGTAAAGTAATACAAAACTAACAAAACTTACACTTAGCTTAAATACACTTAATTAAACTTAGATTTACTTACACTTAAGTTACTGAAACAGACTATGCGAGTATCCACCCAGTGCAGTGCTTCTCGGCCTCGGCAGCTTCTTCTGGTGTTGACTGAGCCTGGTACAGTCTAGCGGAAAAACGGCTGGACTAGAAATGTTCCTTTTTTGATGCGCTTTCCAACGATACCAAACTCGATGTACTTGTGACCTTGGCTCGGGAGTTATGTTTCGGGGGGGTGAGGGTATATTTTGGGAGGGGGGGGTGAGGGGGGAGTTTCCGTTGTGGTGTTGATTTGGTAGGGGGCGCCCAAATTGCCCCAGGTAATCTTCCTGTTGAGAGGATCCCTTCACTTAAGCAGGTCCTGGTGATTGTTCCCGTTGAACCCTTTAATGAGCCCAAGGTCAAGGTCTGCTGGCACGGGATCCTAGGATACCGGAAGGGTGAGGAAGGGTTTGGGAGAGGTACAGATTTTCTCGGATATTGTGCAAAAAGGGGGCCCAAATTGCCCCAGGTGATTCCGGTAATTTCTTTTGGGGGGTCCAACTCACCCCAGGTGTATTGAACAAAATGGTCGGTTTTTTTCTCCTGTTTGTTGTGATGGTGACTGATGCTGATATTGTCAGTGTCTATAAGTCATCTAGCAGGTGACAGAGCCTTGGTGACTTATAACTTGGCAGCTAATAAGACAATGCCAGTTTTTTATAACTTGGCAGCTAATATGACAATGCCAGTATTCTGTGTTTGACACTGATCTCGAGACAGTCACGATGACAGCTGATGATATGGCGATGTCTTATGCTCTGACTGACAGGCCAGCGCAATGTGGAGGTTGAACGTCGTCTCCGTGTACGTCGACGATGTGATGACGACACTGTGCCTTTAGTATGGAAACTTTGAACCCCAATAACTTCGCCAATTCTTGGCGGATCTTAACAATATAAGGCTCAAAAGAAAGACACTCTGATGTTTTGTTGAATCTGACCTGTTTAATCTCTGCGCACGTCGTCCTTGAAGAAGAAATCAGCTGTCTTCCTATCACACAGGAAAACTCTGGATATCTCCCGAAATCCTTGGTATAACTTGTTGCAAACACTTATATATATAAAAAGCCGTAGCACCGATTGACACTAACACTTTTCAGGGCTATAGCTCCGTAGATGGAATTTTCCACGAATTTTTTCGTGGGAGCTAATGTTGTTCGTGCCACTGTAAGGTTGATACTCGGTTAGGTTTAGGTTAGGTTAGGTTAGGTTAGGTTAGGTTAGGTTAGGTTAGGTTTAGGTTAGGTTAGGTTAGGTTAGGTTAGGTTAGGTTAGGGTTAGGTTAGGTTAGGTTAGGTTAGGTTAGGTTAGGTTAGGTTAGGTTAGGTTAACCTAACCTAACCTAACCTAACACCTTTTGCCGGGCGGGTAGTGCCAGATTCTGGTGCTACCACGGGAGAAATCGTAACTCAGTGCCAGAGCTTTGCTCTGGTCTGGGCCGAGGGTCTGGGGGGCTCGCCCCTTGGACCGCGAGGAAGAAAACCTCTCTAAAAAAATCACCCTAAGCCCAAGTTTCTGGTGCTCGGCGATGGGCTGAGTGGCTGGAGGGAGTCCAGTCACTAGAGCACCAACCCATAGAGGAGCTCCCCTCTTTAAAAAGCAAAATAAACATGAGTGCGTTTTTAAAGGAAAAACTACCCCAGGAGGGTACCAGCCGCGACGCGGCTGGAGAATCCCTCCAGGCTTCGGCCTGCAGCCCCATCTATTCTGGGGGGGGCAAAAACCGCACTGAGAGCAGGGAAACCTGCTCTCCAAAACCCGTGGTCGTCCTTGAACGTCTGGACGACCAATCATACGCGTCCGGGTCAGCTGGCTCGGACGCTGATTCAATTTGTTCGGGGATGAGTGTGTCTTCACGCTCATCCCCTGTCATCACTGCCCCGTAAAAGGCGCAGTGAAATGGAGGAGGGAGCTCCAAGCTCCAAAGTCGTCCCACGTCGTAGGGGAAGACCCCCGACGACGGGAGAATATGTTGGACTAGCAAAGGCCAAACAGGCCTTTAACGAGGCCAGAGCCAGGGAGCTGGAGCTCCAGAGTGAGGAGAGCCTCTGTGAGTTGCTCCGTGAGACGCGGTCGGATGCATGTCTGGCGGACCTCACAACAGACGCCGTTGCCCAGGAGGCGGCTGGTGGCGTCAAGATCATTCTTGACGTCGCTGCCAGATCCAAAAACTTGAAGGGCACAAGTGTGAGGGCCATCAAGGAGGCCGCCGGACGGATCTCTGATGCACTGGCGGTGTTTAAGGCCCGCACGGCCTCAGAGGAGGACTGCGGCCCTGCAAGCGGAAAATTCGCGTTTGCAGGCTCAAGTGGAGGCTCTCCGACGGGAGATGGAGCTCCTGCGAGCGGAATTCCGGGCAGCTCGTGCCGGGCCCGTGCAGGCGCCCCGCTCCAGTGGTGAGGGAGAAGGTCCCTCCCAAGTTAGATGAGGATGCGATGGCGTCTATCATGAGGAAAATTGGCTTCATGATGGACGCCAAGCTGGCAAGTCTGGAGGACCGACTCCTACCAGAGAGACGCGTGAGACCCCCGCTTCGGGCGGATGGCAGTGGGTCTCGCCCACCACCACCAAACAGGACGGTGCGTGGAGGAGCGGCTGCTCCGAGGGTGGCAAGCAAGAAAAAGGTGCAACAGGCGCGGCCCCTGGCTCCTCCTCCTCCATCAGTGGACGAGGGTTGGTCCACGGTAGTAAAAAGGGGTCGTGCCAAGAAAGGTCCTGCCCCTCCGCAGTCTGGGAGGAGTCAGCCTAAACCTAGGGCTCCTCCCCCAAAAGAAAAGAAGGGGTCGTCGCTTCGGCCACCGCGCTCTTCCGTGGTGGTGCTAGCGATCTCGCCCCAGGCAAAAGAAAGCGGGTTGACGTTCGCCCAGGTCCTAAGAGTGGCCAAAGAAAAGTTGGCCAGCGAGGACCTCAGCGGCCTGGGTGTGCGCGTTCGCCAGACGGCGACTGGGGCGAGATTGCTCGAGATCCCGGGGTCAGCGAGCGAGGCGAGGGCAGACGATTTGGCCGCTAAGCTCGCTACGGGTCCTGGACCCCGAGATGGTGCGGGTCTCCAGGCCCGTGAAGACGGCAGAACTGAAGCTGTCGGGCCTGGATGACTCAATCACCGTAGAAGAGGTGGTGGAGGGCAGTGGCCAAGGCTGGGGAGTGCTCTCCTCAGGCCATCAAGGCCGGGTGAAATAAATTTTCGCCGTCGGGGATGGGCACTACATGGCTCAGGTGTCCCATCCCTGCGGCCAAGAAAGTGGCGGCTGGCCGCCTATTGATAGGTTGGGTCTCGGTGCGGGTCCAATTGCTGGACCCCCGGCCCCCAGAGGTGTTACAAGTGCCGTCCAAATAGGCCACGTGAGGCCGATGTGCACCTCTGAGACCGACCGCAGCGAGGAATGCTACCGCTGCGGTCAGCCCGGCCCCAAGGCCGCAGGGTGCAGCAACGCAGCCCACTGCAGCCTCTGCGCTGCGGTGAAGAGGCCCGCCGCTACCATCGGGCGGGTAGCAAGGCTGCTGCGTGGGGGTCCCGACCCCAAAAACAGAAGAAAGGTGCGGCCCCCAAGGACCGGGGCCCCTGCTGCACCTAGGCCAGCCGCTCCTGCAAGATGCAGGGAAGAGGAGGCAATGGAAGCGTAAATGCTCCATCTGCGCCTCCTTCAGGCGAACGTCCAACCACTGCGCCGCGGCTCAAGATCTTCTTCTTCAGTCCCTGGCGCAGTGGTCGATTGATGTCGCCATGGGTGGCCGAGCCCTATTTTCGTCCCTGACAGTTGGTCTGGGGACGTGGACGGCTCGGTCGCCGTTGTGTCCCTCTGGTGTGAACGTACCGGCCCCCTGCTATCACCGCTAGGGGTCGGGGGTACGTGGCAGTCCTTTGGGGAGACATCGTAGTAGTCGGTGTCTATTTCTCCCCCAAACTGGAGTCTCGCAGCAATTTGAACAATCGGTCGATGGGCTCGGGCGTGAAATAATGCGCGCCCGGGCCCAGAGAAGTGTTGGGTTGCGGGGGGATTTTAATGCGAAATCCTTGACATGGGGGTCCCCCGCCACAGACGTCAGGGGCGAGACTCTGGAGTCGTGGGCAGCGTCGACTGGCCTCGTCTTGTTGAATCGGGGCTCGGTCGAGACTTGCGTGCGGCGGACGGGGGGGGTCCATCGTAGACCTTGGACGTTTGCGACCCCCGCGCTCGCGCGCACTGTCCGCAACTGGACTGTCTTGGAGCGGGGAGGAGACTATGTCCGATCACCGGTATAGTCCGGTTCGACCTCTCCTCCGCTCCGGTCAATACTTGGGTCCGTACCAGGGGGACACAACAACGGGACCCTCCCCGAGATGGTGCCTCAAGAGGATAAACAGGGATTTGCTGGTGGAAGGCTTCCATCGTCCAGGCCTGGTCATCAACGTCGACTGGGCCTGTGGAGGTTGATCAAGAAGCAGAGTGGTTCCGGGGCGCAATGACAAGCATCTGCGATACCGCGATGCCCCGGGCCCAGCTACGACCTCCTAGGCGTCAGGTGTACTGGTGGTCTGAAGAGATCGCCCAGCAGCGGAAGGGCTGCGTAGTGGCGAGGCGCCGGTACACCAGATACCGCAGACGGGCGGAATCGCGACGCCGGCGAGGAAGCACAGCTGTACGGCTGCATACACGCAGTCGCGGAGAGTGTTGCAGCTGTCCATCAGCAACGCCAAGGCTAGTGCCAGGGCGGAGCTGCTCGAGACTCTGAACAGGGATCCCGTGGGGGGCGCCCATACTGGATGGTTATGGGCAAGCTTAGCCCCTTGGGCCCCCCCCGCTCACGGAAAGTCTCGAGCCCGCGGCTGCTTGAGAAACGTCGTGTCGGCCCTCTTTCCAAGACGGGCCGATCATGATCCGCCGGTGATGGGCCCCCGTGTCCCGTTCATCGGGTAGGTCGGGGGGTCACGGAACGTGCACCGGTGGTGACAGAGGCAGAGCTGAGTGCGGCTGTTCTCAGGCTCCGGGGCTAGAATATAGGGCTCCGGGCCCGGATGGCGTTCCGGGTCAGGCCTTGGCCCCTTTCCCTTGAGGCTCTCGGGGAGAGATATAAAAGGGTTGCTGGACGCCCTGTCTGGAGACAGGTCGATTCCCCAAGTTGTGGAAGGTGGGTCGACTCGTCCTGTTGAAGAAGGACGGGCGTCCGGCGGAGTCTCCTTCGGCCTATCGTCCAATAGTGATGCTCGACGAGGCGGGACAAGCTCTTTGAGCGCATCGTGGCGGGGCGCCTTGTCGGGCACCTCTCGCGTGTTGGTCCCGACCTGTCAGATAAAACAGTTTGGGTTCCGGGGGGGCCGTTCAACTGTGGACGCAATCAAGCGCGTCAAGGCCCTCTCGGGATGCGGCGCTGGCCAGTGGTGGGGTGTTGTTGGCAGTTAGTTTGGACATATCCCAACCGCGTTCATACACTCTGCCCCTGGCCCCTGCATCGGGGAGGCACTCCGTTACCATGGGGTGCCTCCGTATCTGCGCCGGCTGGTCGGTGACTACTTGCGCGAGAGGTTTGTCGTCTATCCTGGACGAGACGGCCGACAGCACCTGTGGGAGATGTCGTGCGGTGTCCCGCAGGGATCCGTGTTGGGTCCCTTGCTGTGGAACATCGGCTACGACTGGGTGCTGAGGGTAAGACTCCCTCGAGGAGCCAACGTGACTTGCTACGCGCAGACGACACTCTTGTCACGGCTCGGGGGAGTTCTTACAAGGGAGGCTTCCCGGCCTCGCCCACGATGTCGGTATGGCAGGTGGTGAGGCGGACTTCAACAGCTTGGGGCTCCAGGTGGCGCTGAGTAAGTCCGAGGCGGTCTGTTATTCACAGACCTCGGCAGGCGCCACCGGTGGGGTCCCGATATCGTGATTGGTGGCACTCGCATCGGGGTCGAGTCCCATATGAAGTACCTTGGGCTCGTCCTTGATGGCCGATGGGAGTTTCCGCGAGCACTTCAAGCTGCTCGCCCCCCGACTAATAAAGACATCAAACAATTTGAGAAGATTATTGCCGAACGTCGGGGGGCCTGGCGGAGGACGTCGCCGCCTCTACCTTGGTGTAGTGCGCTCCATGGCGCTATATGGAGCACCCGTGTGGGCGGAAGCCCTGACGGGCCACAAGTTTCGCACCCCCTGCGAAGATCGCAGCGGGTGATGGGCCGTCGGGGTGATACGCGGATACCGCACGGTATCGTTTGAGGCGGCCTGCGTCCTAGCAGGGAAGTCCTCCCTGGGACCTAGAGGCGGAGGTGCATGCGTCCACGTACGAGTGGCGCTCGGCCCTCCGTCAACAGCAACAAGATCCTGCTCCCAGGGAGGTAGAGGCGTGGAAACTCCGAGCCCGGCAGTCTGATGCTGGACAAGTGGCGGGAGCGGCTGGCGGAACCAAGTGCCGGCCGCTGGACTGTCGAGGCGTTCCGCCCACACCTAGAACAGTGGGCGGAGAGAAGATCGGGGTCGTTGAGCTACCGCATGGTGCAGGTTCTGACGGGGCACGGCTGCTTCGGCCACTACCCTGCACCGGATCGCCGGACGGGAGCCAACGACCGAGTGCCATCATTGCGGCTGCGACGACGACACGGCGGCAACACACACTGGAGGAGTGCCCAGCCTGGGGCCGAGGGGCGCCGCGACCTCGTCGCAGCGGTGGGGAGTGCCCTCGACCTTGCCGGCATTAGCAGAGTCTATTGTCGGTGACGATGGGGCATGGCAGGGCGGCTCTAACCTTCTGCGAACTGGTGATGTCGCAGAAGGAGGCGGCGGAGAGGGACCGGGGAGATGGACCCTTCTTCGCATCGTATCCGCCGCCGGGAGAGCTGGGGCTCCAGGAGGGAGGGCCTATCATGGCCTCCTCCCCCCCACCTAGAGGCCTTGGGGGGCGGCAAGCTAGGGGCTTCGCCGTCCCATCACTTGGGGCCTCGAGATGGTGTGCGCGTGTCCTGCGCGCCTCTCACAATGTAGTCGGGCGGAGAATCTCTCCTCCGCCCTAGCTCGGGATCGGGTCCGGCTCCACACCGGACAACGCCGGCGGGGTCGCGCGATGTAATGCTTGCGCGGTTCCCGCGACCCTGCCACTTATGGCGTCCCGAAGGACACCGTCAGGTTTTAAGTCGGTTCGAGTCCGACATAACCCTCTGGCTCCCCAGGGCCGGACGGGTATCCGTGGGGATTTCCTGACGTTAAAAAAAAAAAAAAAAAAAAAAAAAGGTTAGATTAGGTTAGGTTAGGTTAGGTTAGGTTAGGTTAGGTTAGGTTAGGTTAGGTTAGGTTGGGGTGGATGGGGCAAGCCTTCTCGTGGCCCACCCTGTGAGTAGCGGTCGAGGAGTAGACCGTGAAACCAATTGCCCCGGGGGCTGCTCTCCGCCTCCGTCGATGGCTCCGACGGAGGCTGGAGGAGTGGTGGGTGCCGGGACCGCGTCATTTTGCCGGGAGACACCACTCCCCGGGTGGCGCGCGATCCCCTGGCCTTCGGGCGGGCCCGGCAATCAACGCGATTGCTGGGGCAGGCAGTGTCAGCGCTGTCACCGTCAAATCTCGTAACCCTGCACTGGAGTTCTTCCCTGGTGTTAGGGCCGAGGGTCCAAGGGGCTTGCTCCTTTGACCGCGAGGAAGAAAACCTCTCTAAAAAATTACTTGGGTCCAGGCTAGGGACTGGGCCCTGGAGATAGAGTTGGTGGCGGTGGGAGGGGGCCGCGACTACCAACACATTCGCGGCCTCCTCCCCCCACGCCTTGGCCGTGGGGCGGTAAGCTGGGGCTTGCCGCTCCTTCGCGTTCGGCCTAGAGGTGGTGCGCGCGTGTCCCGCGTGCCTCTCGGTGTTGCTGGGTGAGGGTTCGCCTTCACCCAGCTGAGGAGGGTCTGGCTTCGGCCGGACAGCGCCGGTGGGGTCGCGTGATGTAATGCTTACGCAGTTCCCGTGACCCCGCCGAGTAAGGCGCCCCGGTGGACACCGTCAGGTTTTAGTCGGTTCGAGTCCGACATAACCCTCTGGCTCCCCAGGGCCGGACGGGTATCCGTGGGGATTTCCTGACGTTAAAAAAAAAAAAAAAAAAAAAAAGGTTAGATTAGGTTAGGTTAGGGCAAGCCTTCTCGTGGCCCACCCTGTGAGTAGCGGTCTGAGCCATGACCGTGAAACTAATTGCCCCCGGGGCTGCTCCATCTCCGTCGATGGACCCGACGGAGTCCTGGAGCAGCAGGTGCCGGGACGGCTTCTCGGTGTCTGGTCCGGGCACTGGGATGTCCGTCCCTGGCTGTTGGGGCGGGCCCGGCAATTGACGCGATTGCTGGGCAGGCAGCTTCTGCGCTGCCACCGTTCAATCTCGTAACCCTGCACTGGAGTTCTTCCCTGGTGTCAGGGCCGAGGGTCTATGGGGCTTGCCCCTTGGACCGCGAGGAAGAAAACCTCTATAAAAAATTACTTGAGCCCGGGTATGAGAACCGGGCTCTGGAGATGGGCTGGGTGGTGGGGAGGGGGGGGTCACGAAATTTGGCGCGTGACCTCCTCTCTCCCCCTACCTAGGGGCCGTGGGGTGGTGAGCTGGGGCTTGCCGCTCCTTCGCGTTCGGCCTAGGGGTGGTGCGCGCGTGTCCCGCGCGCCCCTCGGTGTTGCTGGGCGGGGGTTCGCTTTCGCCCAGCTGAGGTGGGGTTCGGCTTACGGCCGGACAGCGCCGGTGGGGTCGCGTGATGTAATGCTCACGCAGTTCCCGTGACCCCGCCGAGTAAGGCGCCCCGGTGGACACGTCAGGTTTTAGTCGGTTCGAGTCCGACATAACCCTCTGGCTCCCCAGGGCCGGAAGGGTATCCGTGGGGATTTCCTGACGTTAAAAAAAAAAAAAAAAAAAAAAAAAAAAAGGTTAGGGGTGGATGGGGTGGATGGGGCAAGCCTTCTCGTGGCCCACCCTGTGAGTAGCGGTCTTGAGCCATGACCGTGGAACTAATTGCCCCGGGGCTGCTCCATCTCCGTCGATGGACCCGACGGAGTCCTGGAGCAGCAGGTGCCGGGACGGCTTCTTGGTGTCTGGTCCGGGCACTGGGATGTCCGTCCCTGGCTGTTGGGGCGGGCCCGGCAATTGACGCGATTGCTGGGCAGGCAGTGTCAGCGCTGCCACCGTCAAATCTCGTAACCCTGCACTGGAGTTCTTCCTGGTGTTAGGGCCCGAGGGTCCAAGGGGCTTGCTCCTTGGACCGCGAGGAAGAAAACCTCTCTAAAAAATTACTTGAGCCCGGGAAACTGGGCTCTGGAGATGGGATGGGTGGCGGTGGAGGGGGCCGCGATGTCATAATTGATCGCGGCTCCTCCCCCCACGCCTTGGCCGTGGGGTGGTAAGCTGGGGCTTGCCGCTCCTTCGCGTTCGGCCTAGAGGTGGTGCGCGCGTGTCCCGCGCGCCCCTCGGTGTTGCTGGGCGGGGGTTCGCCTTCGCCCAGCTGAGGTGGGTTCGGCTTCGGCCGGACAGCGCCGGTGGGGTCGCGTGATGTAATGCTCACGCAGTTCCCGTGACCCCCGCCGAGTAAGGCGCCCCGGTGGACACCGTCAGGTTTTAGTCGGTTCGAGTCCGACATAACCCTCTGGCTCCCCAGGGCCGGACGGGTATCCGTGGGGATTTCCTGACGTTAAAAAAAAAAAAAAAAAAAAAAAAAAAAAAAAAAAAAAAGGTTAGGGGTGGATGGGGTGGATGGGGCAAGCCTTCTCGTGGCCCACCCTGTGAGTAGCGGTCGAGAGTAGACCGTGAAACCAATTGCCCCGGGGGCTGCTCTCCGCCTTCCGTCGATGGCTCCGACGGAGGCTGGAGGAGTGGTGGGTGCCGGGACCCGCGTCGTTTTCAGGGAACCGCCACTCCCTGGCGGCGCGCGTCCCCTGGCCTTTGGGGCGGGCCCGGCAATCAACGCGATTGCTGGGCAGGCAGTGTCAGCGCTGTCACCCGTCAAATCTCGTAACCCTGCACTGGAGTTCTTCCCTGGTGTTAGGGCCGAGGGTCCAAGGGGCTTGCTCCTTGGACCGCGAGGAAGAAAACCTCTCTAAAAAATTACTTGGGTCCAGGCTAGGGACTGGGCCCTGGAGGTGGGCTGGGTGGTGGCGGAGGGGGCCACGACTGGTGTACAGTTGAGCGCCTTTCGTGGCCTCCTCCGTCCCCTACCTAGGGCCGTGGGGTGGTAAGCTGGGGCTTGCCGCTCCTTCGCGTTCGGCCTAAAGGTGGTGCGCGCGTGTCCCGCGCGCCCCTCGGTGTTTGCTGGGCGGGGGTTCGTCTCCGCCTGGCTGAGGTGGGTCTGGCTTCGGCCGGACAGCGCCGGTGGGGTCGCGTGATGTTATGCTCACGCGTTCCCGCGACCCCGCCGAGTAAGGCGCCCCGGAGGACACCGTCAGGTTTTAGTCGGTTCGAGTCCGACATAACCCTCTGGCTCCCCAGGGGCCGGACGGGTATCCGTGGGGATTTCCTGACGTTAAAAAAAAAAAAAAAAAAAAAAAAAAAAAAAAAGGTTAGGGGTGGATGGTTGGGGTGGATGAGGCAAGCCTTCTCGTGGCCCACCCTGTGAGTAGCGGCTGAGCGATCGGCCGTGAAACTAATTGCCTCGCGGGCCCCCTCCCGCTTCGTCTGCTCGTCAGACGGGGTTTGGAGGGGGTAGCAGCTCGTAAGCCTACGGGGACTTGTCCTTGGTGGAGCGAGGGTTCGGATGGCTTGCCATTCGGACTGCGAGGAAGAAAACCTCTATAAAAAATAACCCAGAAGGTGTGCTTCGGCACACTCGGGCGGGCCTGGAAACCTTGTTTCTGGGCAGGTGGTGCAGCGAACCTGCATCATTACCGTCTGGCTCGTAATCCCGTCGTGGAGTGTCGTTGTCATGTCTAGCGGCTCCATGCGGGGACGAGGGTCTTGGCTTAACCGCCCGGACCACGAGGAGAGAACCTCTTTAAAAAATCCCCAGTTCCCGGCGTTGGGGCGCCCCCTTGGGGGCCTCGCGCGGCGTCGGGGCACTCGGAGAGAGTGGCAGGCGGGTTGATCTGTCTTTAGCGGCCGACCCTGGGGTACCTCCTGACCCCCCAGGCGTATCAGGGGCACCGTGGCAATCGGGTCACTGCGGCGGTGCAGCTCAAGAACCCGGTACTCGTGGGTTGAAGAATGGACTTAAACAAATCAAAATCTAAAACCAAAGAAAGTAGTAGAAGGAGAAGCAAAGAAGAGGAGGAGCAGATGCTCGAGGTGGGCGCCGTCGACTCGGACGGCTCCCTCATGGAAAACAGTTCTAGGTCATCGTCGACATGCCGTAAGAGGCGGATCGACGATGAAGAAGACCGTCCCCGACCATCTGGGGACAAGGCGAAAACGAAGAGAGGAAGAGGACGGCCGCCTACCACAGGCGAATATGTCGGCCTTGCACAGGCGAAGGCGGAGCTGAATGCCCAGATTCAGCGGGAACTGGAGCTGCAGGCGGAGAAGGAGCTGGCGGCGAGCCTACAGCCCACACGGCCCGTTATGGTGGAAGTGACCGTGGACGACGTGTGTTGAATCGATAGAGGACGCAGTGAAGAACATCACTCTAATTGCCACGAGGTCGAAGAACCTGAAGGGCACGTACGTGCGCGCCTTGAAGGAGGCCGCCGGGGGTCTTCAGCGATGTGAGGAGATACATCATGGATGACACGGTGGCACAAGAGGTGCAGGTGCTTCAAAAGGAGAGAGGACGGCTTCAGAAGGAGGTAGAAAACTTGAGGAAGGACGTCTCAAACCTGAAGACGGAGCTGGGTGCGCTGCGAGAGTCGATGGCGGCCCCCCGCGTCGCCACCTCAAGGGACTGTGGCCTCGCCTCCTCTACTGGTGCCAGAGGACCTGGTGGAGAAGATGGGCGCCATGATGGACGCTGAAAATAAGGGAGCTCCAGGACCGGCTGCTCCCGAAGCCCAGGCTGCGGCCTCCGTTGGCGGTTGACACCAGGCCGTCGATGGTAGCTGATCAACATGAGGAGGGGGGTGAGGTGTTGCCTACTGCGGGAAACGCCCCACCTAAGAAGCCGGGCAGCGACTGGGCCACAGTCGCTGCCAAGAAGAAGAAGAAAAGAGCGGGGGCACCTGTGGCGGTTCCTGCCTCTGCTCCGTCGGAGAAGCCGCAGAAGAAGGCAAAGAAGAAGGTGCGGTCAACGCAGCCGAAGCTGCGGGCGCCTAAGACGGCTGCAGTGATGCTGTCCCTGACGCCGGAGGCCATTGAGGGGGGCATGACGTATGCCTCAATGCTGAAAAGTGCACGAGACGGAGTGAAGCTTGAGGATCTCGGCTGCACTGGTGGCCTTCGGCTGAGGGTCACGAAGACGGGCGCCCGGCTATTGGAGTTACCAGCGGCTGCAGGTGAAGAAAAGGCCGATGAGCTGGCTGCCAGGCTCGGGCAGGTGCTGGCCCGCGAGTCGGTGAAGGTCACGAGGCCAACGAAGTGTGCCGAGTTGCGGCTCGTTGGGCTAGACGACACGGCTACAGAAGAGGACGTGGCGGCTGCGGTCGCTGGCGCTGGTGACTGCGCCGTGGAGGCGGTCCGGGTTGGGCCAATCAGAGCCCTACCCTCAGGAGTGAGGACCGCCTGGATCAAGTGTCCGGTGAGGGCTGCCCAGAAGGTGGCCAAGGGGAGATTGCTGGTTGGCTGGGTCTCCGTGGGTGTCCGCCTGCTGGAGCCGCGGCCAATGCGGTGTTACCGGTGCCTTCAGGTGGGGCACGCGGCCATCACCTGTAAAGAGGAGCAGGACCGCAGCGGCCAGTGCTATCGCTGCGGTCAAGAAGGTCACAGGATCGCGGAGTGTGAGGCGTCTCCCAGATGCTCACTGTGTGCGGCGGCAGGGAGGCCGGCGGCGCACAGGCTGGGCGGGAAAGCCTGCCCCGGGCTGAAGAAAGTGGTCGACGTACGGACCGCGACCACCGAGGCCAGCGGGGTGGCTGCAGCGGCGAAGGAGCGAGGGGTGGAGGCGATGGGCACGTAGGTGCCTTGTCCGGCGCCTCCCCCTCATGAGGCTTGGGGCGCACCACGGGGGTGGTGTCGTCCCATCAAGGGCCTCGGGACGGTGCGTGCATGTGTTCCCCATGCACCTCCCTATTCCTCGGCGTGGGAAGTCGTTCCCTGCGCAAGCGAGTGGGCTCGGCTTAAGTGTCGGGCAGCGCCGGTGGGGTCGCGTGATGTTATGCTCACGCGTTCCCGCGACCCCGCCAACCATGGCAACTAGTAGGAACACCGTCAGGTTTTAGTCGGTTCGAGTCCGACATAACCCTCTGGCTCCCCCGGGCCGGAGGGTATCCGTGGGGATTTCCTGACGTTAAAAAAAAAAAAAAAAAAGGTTAGGTTAGGTTGGGGTGGATGAGGCAAGCCTTCTCGTGGCCCACCCTGTGAGTAGCGGCTGAGTGATCGGCCGTGAAACTAATTGCCTCGCGGGCCCCCTCTCGCTTCGTCTGCTCGTCAGACGGGGTTTGGAGGGGGTAGCAGCTCGTAAGCCTACCGGGGACTTGTCCTTGGTGGGAGCGAGGGTTCGGATGGCTTGCCATTCGGACTGCGAGGAAGAAAACCTCTATAAAAAATAACCCAGAAGGTGTGCTTCGGCACACTCGGGCGGGCCTGGAAACCTTGTTTCTGGGCAGGTGGTGCAGCGAACCTGCATCATTACCGTCTGGCTCGTAATCCCGTCATGGAGTGTCGTTGTCATGTCTAGCGGCTCTATGCGGGGACGAGGGTCTTGGCTTAACCGCCCGGACCGCGAGGAGTAAACCTCTTTAAAAAATCCCCAGTTCCCGGCGTTGGGGCGCCCCCTTGGGGGCCTCGCGCGGCGTCGGGGCACTCGGAGAGAGTGGCAGGCGGTTGATCTGTCTTTAGCGGCCGACCCTGGGGTACCTCCTGACCCCCCCAGGCGTATCAGGGGCACCGTGGCAATCGGGTCACTGCGGCGGTGCAGCTCAAGAACCCGGTACTCGTGGGTTGAAGTATGGACTTAACTAAATCAAAAACCAAAACAAATAGAAGAAGGAGGAAAGATGAAGAGGAGGAGCAGATGCTCGCAGTGGGCGCCGTCGACTCGGACGGCTCCCTAATGGATGATAATTCGAGATCATCGTCGACATGTCGCAAGAGACGGATCGACGATGAAGAAGAAGATCGTCCCCGAACATCAGGGGACAAGGCGCCGGCAACGGCGCATTCCAAGAGAGGAAGAGGACGACCGCCTACCACAGGCGAATATGTCGGCCTGGCTAAGGCGAAGGCGGAGCTGAATGCCCAGATACAGCGGGAGCTGGAGCTGTTGGCAGAGAAGGGGCTGCTGGCGAGCCTAGAGCCCACACGGCCCGTTGTGGAGGGAAGTCAGCGTGGACGACGTGTGCGACGAGATGGAGGGCCGCAGTGAAGAACCTTACCCTCATTGCCACGAGGTCAAAGAACCTGAAGGGAACATACGTGCGCGCCCTTAAAGGAAGCCGCGGAAATCTTTAGCGATGCGAGAGAGTTCATCAAGAACAGCACGGTGACACAGGAGGTGAAGGTCCTCCAAAGTGAAAAGAGGCGTCTTCAGCAAGAGGTGGAGAACTTGAGGAAAGACGTTTCGAACCTAAAGACGGAGCTGGGTGCGCTGCGGGAGTCGATGGCGGCCCCCGCGTCGCCACCTCAAGGGGACTGTGGCCTCGCCTCCTCTACTGGTGCCGGAGGACCTGGTGGAGAAGATGGGCGCCATGATGGACGCGAAGATAAGGGAGCTCCCAGGACCGGCTTCTTCCGAAGCCCGGGCTGCGGTCTCCGTTGGCGGGTGACGTCGGGCCGCTGACGCCATTTGATCCGACACAAGAAGAAGGGGGTGAGGTGCTACCTGCTGCGGGTAACGCCCCACCTAAGAAGCCGGGCAGCGACTGGGCCACAGTCGCTGCCAAGAAGAAGAAGAAAAGAGCGGGGGCACCTGTGGCGGTTTCTGCCTCTGCTCCCTCGGAGAAGCCGCAGAAGAAGGCAGGGAAGAAGGTGCGGTCAGAGGGTCCACGGTTTTCGCCCCCGTGAAGAGGGGGAGAGGCAGGCCTCCCACCACAGGTGCATATGTGGGGAGAGCCAAGGCCCAAAGGGAGTTGCTCCAAGTCAGGCAGGCGGAGGTGGAAATCTCCAAAGAGGAGCAAGTGGCCTGCCTGACTGCTTTAGCCCGAAAAAAAGCGGCGGAGAGGGGCCCCCTTGAGGGATTGTCGACAGACCGGATAGCGGACGCGGCGGAGGACGGCGTAAGGGCTGTCCTTGCGGTCGCGCAGAAGTCGGCGAACCTCAAGGGTACCAGCATAAGGGCCCTAAAAGAAGCTGCGGAGTCCATCTCCGATGCGGTCGCGGCTCTTCGGGGTCGCAATGTCTCGGAGGAGACGAAGGCCCTGCAGGCTGAAAATGCCCGCCTGCAGGGACAAGTTGACGCTCTCCGAGCAGAAATGGCGGCTCTCAGGGAGGAGTTCCGCGCGGCGCGCCCGGCGCCGGCGCCGCCAACGAGAGCACCGGAGAGCCGGCCATCGGGGCTGGACTCCCGAGTTCGTTGGCGTCCCTCATGAGCCCAACTTGGGTTCATGATGGACGCCAAGATCGCAGGGCTGGAGGGCCGCCTCCTGCCCGCCCCTGCCCGTGTCCGTCCCGCCGCTTGCGGCCGACAAACGTGCCCCCCCTAGACCTACTGCGAGGGGGGGGGACAAACAGAGGAAGGGGCCCCTCGCCACCTGCCGCCGGCACCGCCCAACATGGCGGAGGGCTGGTCCACAGTTGTGAGGAAGGGCAGGGCCAAAAAGAAGACGGTGGCCGCTGCCCGGCCCAGCCCACAACAGCCAGGGTCCCCGGCCCGCGCCGGCAATGGGGCGAGGGGCCAAGAAAGAAAGGCAAAGGTTACGACCGCCTCGGACGTCAGCCGTAGTCCTCTCCATATCGCCGGAGGGGCAGGAGAAGGGCGTCACGTTCGCTGACGTGCTCCGGGTGGCCAAGACCAAGCTGGCCACCGAGGACTTCGGAGCGCAGGGCGTTCGTGTGCGCCACACTGCCACCGGCGGGAGGCTACTGGAGCTTCCGGGGGCCGCCAGCGCCGACAGGGCAGATGCCCTGGCGGCAAAACTCCAAGGGGTCCTGGACAAGGACCTAGTCAGGGTGTCCAGGCCCGTAAAGTGCGCGGAGTTGAGGCTGACGGGGCTCGACGACTCCGTCACCCCCGAGGAGGTCACCGAGGCGGTCGCAAAGGCCGGGGCCTGTTCTCCCCAAGCAATTAAGATTGGGGAGCTAAAGTTCTCTGCGGCGGGAACGGGCACCACCTGGGTCAGGTGCCCCACCGCCGCGGCAAAAAAGATAGTGGCCGGACGCCTGTTGGTCGGGTTCGTCTCGGTCAGGGTTCAACTCTTGGACCCAAGACCCCAGCGGTGCTACAGGTGCCTCCTAGCCGGGCACGTGAGGCACGTGTGCACCGCCGAGACGGACCGCAGCGATGAGTGCTATCGCTGCGGTCAGCCCGGCCACAAAGCTGGACAGTGTGGGAATCCGCCCCACTGTAACCTCTGCGCCGCCCTGAAAAGGCCCGCAGACCACAGGGCGGGCAGCAAGGGCTGCACCGGGTCCCGCCCCTCGAAGGGCAAAAAACGAGTCGGCGCCTCAGGGACCGGGGTGCAACCCGCGGCTTCAGCTCCGGCACCCCCTGCAGCCACACGCAGAGAAGAGGAGGCGATGGAGGCTTAAATGCCTCGATTCCGCCTCCTACAGGCGAACATCAACCACTGCGCCGCCGCTCAAGATCTCCTTCTTCAGTCGGTCGCGCAGTGGATGATCGATGTCGCCGTGGTGGCCGAGCCCTATTTCGTCCCGGACAGCTGGTTCGGGGCCTCTGATGGCTTGGTCGCCGTTGTGTGGTCCTCTGGGATGAACGTACCGCCCCCTTCATTCATCGGGAGGGGCCCGGGGTACGTAGCAGTCCTTTGGGGGGAGATCTTATTGGTCGCCGTGTATTTCTCCCCAAACCGAAGTCTCGCCGAGTTTGAACAATTTGTCGACGGGATCGGGCACATACTGACATCTCGTGCCCGACCCAGAGAAGTGTTGGTTGCGGGGGATTTTAACGCGAAGTCCCCAACTGTGGGCTCCCCCGCAACTAATCGTCGTGGCGAGATTTTGGAGTCGTGGGCAGCGTCGGCCGGCCTAGTTCTGCTGAACAGGGGGTCGGCCCATACCTGCGTGCGCCAACAGGGGGGGTCCATCGTAGACTTGACGTTTGCGACCCCCTGCCTCGCGCGCACTGTCCGCGACTGGACTGTCTTGGAGTCGGTGGAGACACTGTCGGATCACCGGTATATCCGATTCGGTCTCTCCACCGCTCCTGATGTTACTGGAGTCCGTCCCAGAGGACACAACAATGGGTCCTCCCCGAGGTGGTGCCTCAAGAGGTTAGACAAGGAGTTGCTGATGGAAGCCTCCATCGTCCAGGTCCGGCCTAACCTTCCTGCCGGACCTGTGGAGATTGATCAAGTGGCTGAGTGGTTCCGGGGCGCAATGACGGCAGTTCCAGGGCCGGACGGGTATCCGTGGGGATTTCCTGACGTAAAAAAAAAAAAAAAAAAAAAAAAAAAAAAAAAAAAAAAGGTTAGGTTAGGTTAGGTTAGGTTAGGTTGGGGTGGATGAGGCAAGCCTTCTCGTGGCCCACCCTGTGAGTAGCGGCCGAGCGATCGGCCGTGAAACTAATTGCCTCAAGGCTTCTCCAGCTCCGTCTGTTCTGCCAGACGGAGTGGTGGACGGAGTTAGTCCCTAGGGCGTGCCAAAGTGTGCGCCCTAGGCTCAAGGGCGGGGCCCGGCAATACTAACACCTTTTGCCGGGCGGGTAGTGCCAGTTTCTGGTGCTACCACGGGAGATATCGTAACTCAGTGCCAGAGCTTGCTCTGGTCTGGGCCGAGGGTCTGGGGGGCTCGCCCCTTGGACCGCGAGGAAGAAAACCTCTCTAAAAAATCACCCTAAGCCCAAGTTTCTGGTGCTCGGCGATGGGCTGAGTGGCTGGAGGGAGTCCAGTCACTAGAGCACCAACCCATAGAGGAGCTCCCCTCTTTAAAAAACAAAATAATCATGAGTGCTGTTTTAAAAGAAAAACTACCCCAGGAGGGTACCAGCCGCGAAGCGGCTGGAGAATCCCTTCAGGCTTCGGCCTGCAGCCCCGTCTATTCTGGGGGGGGCAAAAACCGCACTGGGGGCAGGGAAACCTGCTCCCCCAATCCGTTGGTCGTCCTAGAACGTCTGGACGACCACTCCCTCGCGTCCGGGTCAGCCTCGGACGCTGAATCAGCGTGCTCGGGGATGAGCATGTCATCACGCTCATCCCCTATAATCACTGGGCGAAAGCGGCCCAGCGAAGATGATGAGGGAGCTCCCAGCTCCAAGGTTGGGCCTCGAAGAAGGGGACGTCCGCCAACGACAGGCCAGTATGTTGGCCTGGCCAAGGCGAAGGAGGCCTTGAACGAGGCTAAGGCCAGGGAGCTGGAGCTCCAATCGGAGGAGAGCCTGAGCCGGTTGGTTCGCGAGACAAGGTCAGGCGCGTGTCTTGCGGACCTTCCAGCGGACGCCCTAGCGCAGGAGGCGGCGGGTGGCGTCAAGATTATTCTTGACGTCGCCGCCAAATCCAGAAATTTAAAAGGGACAAATGTTAGGGCCCCTTAAAGAGGCGGCGAATCGGATCGCCGATGCGGTTGCGGTCTTCAAGGCCCGCACGGTGTCCGACGAGACGGCGGCCCTGCAGGCAGAAAACATTCGTCTTCAGACGGAGGTTACGGCTCTACGGCGTGAAATGGAGCTGCTTAGGGCAGAGTTTCGCGCCGCTCGGGCCGCTCCAGCACAACCTGTGCCGATCCCGCCGGTGGGGGGGTCAGCTCCTCCTATGCTGGATAGGGATTTTATGGCGTCTATCATGAGCAAAATTGGCTTTATGATAGACGCCAAGCTGGCCGGTTTGGAGGATCGCCTTCTCCCCGAGAAACGCGTCCGGCCCCCGCTTCGATTTGAGAGGAACCCTCGGCTGTCGACACCCAAAGGGGGAAAAGCTGCACCGAGGCCGGCTGAGGAGAAGAAGCAGCCGGCGCGGCTTCCGCCTGCCGCACCTGTGACAGTGGACGAAGGCTGGTCCACCGTCGTTAAAAGGGGCAAGAAAAGGGGAGATCCTGCGCGCAGGCAGGCCAAAGGCAAGCCAGCGCCCAAAGCCCCCGCACCCAAAAAACAGAGGCCTGCGCTTCGCCCACCACGCTCTTCCGTGGTGGTGCTAGCGATATCGCCCCAAGGCAAGGAGGGCGGACTCACGTTCGCCCAGGTTCTAAAGGTGGCCAAAGAGAAGTTGGCCACCGAAGACCTGGGTGGCTTGGAGGTACGCGTCCGCCAGACTGCGACCGGGGCGAGACTTCTCGAGGTCCCGGGGTCGGCAAGTGAAGAAAAGGCTGACCAACTGGCTGCTAGGCTTGCGGCCGCCCTGGACCCCGAGTTAGTGCGAGTCTCCAGGCCCGTAAAGACGGCTGAACTGAAGCTGTCGGGCCTGGATGACTCAATCACCGTAGAAGAGGTGGTGGAGGCAGTGGCCAAGGCTGGGGAGTGCTCTCCTCAGGCCATCAAGGCCGGTGAAATAAAAGTTTCGCCGTCGGGGATGGGCACTACATGGCTCAGGTGTCCCATCCCTGCGGCCAAGAAAGTGGCGGCTGGCCGCCTATTGATAGGTTGGGTCTCGGTGCGGGTCCAATTGCTGGACCCCCGGCCCCAGAGGTGTTACAAGTGCCTCCAAATAGGCCACGTGAGGCCGATGTGCACCTCTGAGACTGACCGCAGCGAGGAGTGCTACCGCTGCGGTCAGCCCGGCCACAAGGCCGCAGGGTGCAGCAACGCAGCCCACTGCAGCCTCTGCGCTGCGGTGAAGAGGCCCGCTGACCATCGGGCGGGTAGCAAGGCCTGCGTGGGGTCCCGACCCCAAAAACAGAAGAAAGGTGCGGCCCCAAGGACCGGGGCCCCTGCTGCACCTAGGCCAGCCGCCCCTGCAAGAGGCAGGGAAGAGGAGGCAATGGAAGCGTAAATGCTCCATCTGCGCCTCCTTCAGGCGAACGTCAACCACTGCGCCGCTGCTCAAGATCTTCTTCTTCAGTCCCTGGCGCAGTGGTCGATTGATGTCGCCATGGTGGCCGAGCCCTATTTCGTCCCTGACAGTTGGTCTGGGGATGTGGACGGCTCGGTCGCCGTTGTGTCCTCTGGTGTGAACGTACCGGCCCCTGCTATCACCGCTAGGGGTCGGGGGTACGTGGCAGTCCTTTGGGGAGACATCGTAGTAGTCGGTGTCTATTTCTCCCCAAACTGGAGTCTCGCAGAATTTGAACAATCGGTCGATGGGCTCGGGCGTGAAATCATGCGTGCCCGGCCCAGAGAAGTGTTGGTGGCGGGGGACTTTAACGCCAAATCCCGAACATGGGGTTCCCCCGCCACAGACGTCAGGGGCGAGACTCTGGAGTCGTGGGCAGCGTCGACTGGCCTCGTTGTTTTGAATCGGGGCTCGGTCGAGACTTGCGTGCGGCAGACGGGGGGGTCCGTCGTAGACTTGACGTTTGCGACCCCCGCGCTCGCGCGCACTGTCCACAACTGGACTGTCTTGGAGCGGGAGGAGACTTTGTCCGATCACCGGTACATCCGGTTCGACCTCTCCTCCGCTCCGGTCAATACTTGGGTCCGTACCAGAGGACACAACAATGGGTCCTCCCCGAGATGGTGCCTCAAGAGGATGAAAAAGGATTTGCTGGTGGAAGCTTCCATCGTCCAGGCCTGGTCATCAACACCGACTGGGCCTGTGGAGGTCGATCAAGAAGCAGAGTGGTTCCGGGGCGCAATTACAAGCATCTGCGATACCGCGATGCCCCGGGCCCTGCTACGACCTCCTAGGCGTCAGGTGTACTGGTGGTCTGAAGAGATCGCCCAGCAGCGGAAGAGCTGCGTAGTGGCGAGGCGCCGGTACACCAGATACCGCAGACGGCGGAATCGCGACGCCGGCGAGGAAGCACAGCTGTACGCTGCATACACGCAGTCGCGGAGAGTGTTGCAGCTGTCCATCAGCAACGCCAAGGCTAGTGCCAGAGCGGAGCTGCTCGAGACTCTGAACAGTGATCCGTGGGGGCGCCCATACAAAATGGTTATGGGCAAGCTTCGCCCTTGGGCCCCCCCGCTCACGGAGAGTCTCGAGCCCCGGCTGCTTGAGAACGTCGTGTCGGCCCTCTTCCCAAGACGGGCCGACCATGATCCGCCGGTGATGGCCCCCGTGTCCCGTTCATCGGAGTCGGGAGTCACGGAACGTGCACCGGTGGTGACAGAGGCAGAGCTGCGTGCGGCTGTTCTCAGGCTCCGGGCTAGAAATAGGGCTCCGGGCCCGGATGGTGTTCCAGGTCAGGCCTTGGCCCTTTCCCTTGAGGCTCTCGGGGAGAGATATAAAAGGTTGCTGGACGCCTGTCTGGAGACAGGTCGATTCCCCAAGTTGTGGAAGGTGGGTCGACCTCGTCCTGTTGAAGAAGGGACGGGCGTCCGGCGGAGTCTCCTTCGGCCTATCGTCCAATAGTGATGCTCGACGAGGGCGGACAAGCTCTTTGAGCGCATCGTGGCGGGGCGCCTTGTCGGGCACCCTCTCGCGTGTTGGTCCCGACCTGTCAGATAAACAGTTCGGGTTCCGGGGGGGCCGATCAACTGTTGACGCAATCAAGCGCGTCAAGGCCCTCTCGGATGCGGCGCTGGCCAGTGGTGGGGTGTTGTTGGCAGTCAGCTTGGACATATCCAACGCGTTCAACACTCTGCCCTGGCCCCTGCATCGGGGAGGCACTCCGATACCACGGGGTGCCTCTGTATCTGCGCCGGCTGGTCGGTGACTACTTGCGCGAGAGGTTTGTCGTCTATCCTGGACGGGACGGCCGACAGCACCTGTGGGAGATGTCGTGCGGTGTCCCGCAGGGATCCGTGTTGGGTCCCTTGCTGTGGAACATCGGCTACGACTGGGTGCTGAGGGTAAGACTCTCTCGAGAGCCAACGTGACTTGCTACGCAGACGACACTCTTGTCACGGCTCGGGGGAGTTCTTACAGGGAGGCTTCCCGCCTTGCCACGAAGTCGGTATGGCAGGTGGTGAGGCGGATTCAACAGCTGGGGCTCCAAGTGGCGCTGAGTAAGTTCCGAGGCGGTCTGTTTTCACAGACCTCGGCAGGCGCCACCGGTGGGGTCCCACATCGTGATTGGTGGCAACTCGCATCGGGGTCGAGTCCCATATGAAGTACCTTGGGCTCGTCCTTGATGGCCGATGGAGTTTCCGCGAGCACTTCAAGCTGCTCGCCCCCCGGCCTAATAAAAACCATCAAACAATCTGAGAAGTCGGGGGCCTGGCGGAGGACGTCGCCGACTCTACCTTGGCGTTGTGCGCTCCATGGCATTATATGGGGCGCCCGTGTGGGCGGAAGCCCTGACGGCCGCTAGCTTCGCACCCCTGCGAAGATCGCAGGCCGGTGATGGCCGTCGGGGTGATACGCGGATACCGCACGGTATCGTTTGAGGCGGCCTGCGTCCTAGCAGGAAGTCCTCCCTGGGACCTAGAGGCGGAGGTGCATGCGTCCCACGTACGAGTGGCGCTCGGCCCTCCGCCAACAGCAACAAGATCCTGCTCCCAGGGAGGTAGAGGCGTGGAAACTCCGAGCCCGGCAGTCTATGCTGGACAAATGGCGGGAGCGGCTGGCGGAACCAAGTGCCGGCCGCTGGACTGTCGAGGCGTTCCGCCCACACCTAGAACAGTGGGCGGAGAGAAGATCGGGGTCGTTGAGCTACCGCATGGTGCAGGTTCTGACGGGGCACGGCTGCTTCGGCCACTACCTGCACCGGATCGCCGGACGAGAGCCAACGACCGAGTGCCATCATTGCGGCTTGCGACGACGACACGGCGCAACACACACTGGAGGAGTGCCCAGCCTGGGCCGGGGAGCGCCGCGACCTCGTCGCAAGCGGTGGGGAGTGCCCTCTCCTTGCCGGCATTAGCAGAGTCTATTGTCGGTGACGATGAGGCATGGCAGGCGGCTCTAACCTTCTGCGAACTGGTGATGTCGCAGAAGGAGGCGGCGGAGAGGGACCGGGAGATGGACCCTTCTTCGCATCGTATCCGCCGCCGGAGAGCTGGGGCCAGGAGGAGGGCCTATCGTGGCCTCCTCCCCCCCACCTAGAGGCCTTGGGGCGGCAAGCTAGGGCTTCGCCGTCCCGTCACTTAGGGCCTCGAGATGGTGTGCGCGTGTCCTGCGCGCCTCTCACAATGTAGTCGGGCGGAGAATCTCTCCTCCGCCCTAGCTCGGGATCGGGTCCGGCTCCACACCGGACAACGCCGGCGGGGTCGCGCGATGTAATGCTTGCGCAGTTCCCGCGACCCTGCCACTTATGGCGTCCCGAAGGACACCGTCAGGTTTTAGTCGGTTCGAGTCCGACATAACCCTCCGGCTCCCTAGCGCCGGCGGGTATCCGTGGGGATTTCCTGACGTTAAAAAAAAAAAAAAAAAAAAAAAGGTTAGGTTAGGTTGGGGTGGATGAGGCAAGCCTTCTCGTGGCCCACCCTGTGAGTAGCGGCCGAGCGATCGGCCGTGAAACTAATTGCCTCGAGGCTACTCCAGCTCCGTCTGTTCTGCCAGACGGAGTGGTGGACGAAGTTAGTCCCTAGGGCGTACCAAAGTGTGCGCCCTAGGCTCAAGGGCGGGGCCCGGCAATACTAACACCTTTTGCCGGGCGGGTAGTGCCAGTTTCTGGTGCTACCATGGGTGATATCGTAACTCAGTGCCAGAGCTTTGCTCTGGTCTGGGCCGAGGGTCTGGGGGGCTCGCCCCTTGGACCGCGAGGAAGAAAAACCTCTCTAAAAAATCACCCTAAGCCCAAGTTTCTGGTGCTCGGCGATGGGCTGAGTGGCTGGAGGGAGTCCAGTCACTAGAGCACCAACCCACAGAGGAGCTTCCCTCTTTAAAAAACAAACAATAATGAGTGCGTTTTTAAAGGAAAGACTACCCCAGGAGGGTACCAGCCGCGACGCGGCTGGAGAATCCCTCCAGGCTTCGGCCTGCAGGCCCCATCTATTCTGGGGGGGCAAAAACCGCACTGAGAGCAGGGAAACCTGCTCTCCAAAACCCGTGGTCGTCCTTCAACGTCTGGACGACCAATCATACGCGTCCCGGGTCAGCTGGCTCGGACGCTGATTCAATTTGTTCGGGGATGAGTGTGTCTTCACGCTCATCCCCTGTCATCACTACCCGTAAAAGGCGCAGTGAAATGGAGGAGGGAGCTCCAAGCTCCAAAGTCGTCCCACGTCGTAGGGGAAGGCCCCCGACGACGGGAGAATATGTCGGACTGGCAAAGGCCAAACAGGCCTTGAACGAGGCCAGAGCCAGGGAGCTGGAGCTCCAGAGTGAGGAGAGCCTCTGTGAGCTGCTCCGTGAGACGCGGTCGGATGCATGTCTGGCGGACCTCACAACAGACGCCGTTGCCCAGGAGGCGGCTGGTGGCGTCAAGATCATACTTGACGTCGCTGCCAGATCCAAGAACTTGAAGGGCACAAGTGTGAGGGCCATCAAGGAGGCCGCCGGGCGGATCTCTGATGCGCTAGCGGTGTTCAAGACCCGCACGGCCTCCGAGGAGACTGCGGCCCTGCAAGCGGAAAAATTCGCGTTTGCAGGCTCAAGTGGAGGCTCTCCGACGGGAGATGGAGCTCCTCAGGCGGAGTTCCGGGCAGCTCGTGCCGGGCCCCGTGCAGGCGCCCGCTCCAGTGGTGAGGGAGAAGGTCCCTCCCGAGTTAGATGGGGACGCGATGGCGTCTATCATGAGGAATATTGGCTTCATGATAGACGCAAGCTGGCTGGACTGGAGGACCGACTTCTCCCGAAAAACGCGTCCGGCCCCCGCTTCGATTTGAGAGAACCCTCGGCTGTCGACACCCAAAGGGGGAAAAAGCTGCACCGAGGCCAGCTGAGGAGAAGAAGCAGCCGGCGCGGCTTCCGCCTGCTGCACCTGTGACAGTGGACGAAGGCTGGTCCACCGTCGTTAAAAGGGGCAAGAAAAGGGGAGATCCTGCGCGCACGCAGGCCAAAGACAAGCCAGCGCCCAAAGCCCCCACACCCAAAAAACAGAGGGCCTGCGCTTCGCCCACCACGCTCTTCCGTGGTGGTGCTTGCGATATCGCCCCAAGGCAAAGAGGCTGGACTCACGTTCGCCCAGGTTCTAAAGGTGGCCAAAGAGAAGTTGGCCACCGAAGACCTGGGTGGCTTGGAGGTACGCGTCCGCCAGACTGCGACCCGGGGGCGAGACTTCTCGAGGTCCCGGGGTCGGCAAGTGAAGAAAAGGCTGACCAACTGGCTGCTAGGCTTGCGGCCCGCCCTGGACCCCGAGTTAGTGCGAGTCTCCAGGCCCGTAAAGACGGCAGAACTGAAGCTGTCGGGCCTGGATGACTCAATCACCGTAGAAGAGGTGGTGGAGGCAGTGGCCAAGGGCTGGGAGTGCTCTCCTCAGGCCATCAAGGCCGGTGAAATAAAATTTTCGCCGTCGGGGATGGGCACTACATGGCTCAGGTGTCCCATCCCTGCGGCCAAGAAAGTGGCGGCTGGCCGCCTATTGATAGGTTGGGTCTCGGTGCGGGTCCAATTGCTGGACCCCCGGCCCCAGAGGTGTTACAAGTGCCTCCAAATAGGCCACGTGAGGCCGATGTGCACCTCTGAGACCGACCGCAGCGAGGAATGCTACCGCTTGCGGTCAGCCCGGCCACAAGGCCGCAGGGTGCAGCAACGCAGCCCACTGCAGCCTCTGCGCTGCGGTGAAGAGGCCCGCCGACCATCGGGCGGG
This sequence comes from Leucoptera coffeella, assembly GCA_030578115.1. Classification (NCBI taxonomy): domain Eukaryota; kingdom Metazoa; phylum Arthropoda; class Insecta; order Lepidoptera; family Lyonetiidae; genus Leucoptera; species Leucoptera coffeella. Next base: position 118,031 of record JAMBLF010001095.1, read on the forward strand.
TAGCAAGGCCTGCGTGGGGTCCCGACCCCAAAAACAGAAGAAAGGTGCGGCCCCAAGGACCGGGCCCCTGCTGCACCTAGGCCAGCCGCTCCTGCAAGATGCAGGGAAGAGGAGGCAATGGAAGCGTAAATGCTCCATCTGCGGCCTCCTTCAGGCGAACGTCAACCACTGCGCCGCGGCTCAAGATCTTCTTCTTCAGTCCCTGGCGCAGTGGTCGATTGATGTCGCCATGGTGGCCGAGCCCTATTTCGTCCCTGACAAGTTGGTCTGGGGACGTGGACGGCTCGGTCGCCGTTGTGTCCTCTGGTGTGAACGTACCGGCCCCTGCTATCACCGCTAGGGGTCGGGGGTACGTGGCAGTCCTTTGGGGAGACATCGTAGTAGTCGGTGTCTATTTCTACCCCAAACTGGAGTCTCGCAGAATTTGAACAATCGGTCGATGGGCTCGGGCGTGAAATAATGCGCGCCCGGCCCAGAGAAGTGTTGGTTGCGGGGGATTTTAATGCGAAATCCTTGACATGGGGGTCTCCCACCACAGACGTCAGGGGCGAGACTCTGGAGTCGTGGGCAGCGTCGACTGGCCTCGTCTTGTTGAATCGGGGCTCGGTCGAGACTTGCGTGCGGCGGACGGGGGGGTCCATCGTAGACTTGACGTTTGCGACCCCCGCGCTCGCGCGCACTGTCCGCAACTGGACTGTCTTGGAGCGGGAGGAGACTATGTCCGATCACCGGTATATCCGGTTCGACCTCTCCTCCGCTCCGGTCAATACTTGGGTCCGTACCAGGGGACACAACAACGGGACCTCCCCGAGATGGTGCCTCAAGAGGATAAACAGGGATTTGCTGGTGGAAGCTTCCATCGTCCAGGCCTGGTCATCAACGTCGACTGGGCCTGTGGAGGTTGATCAAGAAGCAGAGTGGTTCCGGGGCGCAATGACAAGCATCTGCGATACCGCGATGCCCCGGGCCCAGCTACGACCTCCTAGGCGTCAGGTGTACTGGTGGTCTGAAGAGATCGCCCAGCAGCGGAAGGGCTGCGTAGTGGCGAGGCGCCGGTACACCAGATACCGCAGACGGCGGAATCGCGACGCCGGCGAGGAAGCACAGCTGTACGCTGCATACACGCAGTCGCGGAGAGTGTTGCAGCTGTCCATCAGCAACGCCAAGGCTAGTGCCAGAGCGGAGCTGCTCGAGACTCTGAACAGGGATCCGTGGGGGCGCCCATACAGGATGGTTATGGGCAAGCTTCGCCCTTGGGCCCCCCCGCTCACGGAAAGTCTCGAGCCCCGGCTGCTTGAGAAACGTCGTGTCGGCCCTCTTTCCAAGACGGGCCGATCATGATCCGCCGGTGATGGCCCCCGTGTCCCCGTTCATCGAGTCGGGGGTCACGGAACGTGCACCGGTGGTGACAGAGGCAGAGCTGAGTGCGGCTGTTCTCAGGCTCCGGGCTAGAAATAGGGCTCCGGGCCCGGATGGCGTTCCGGGTCAGGCCTTGGCCCTTTCCCTTGAGGCTCTCGGGAGAGATATAAAAGGTTGCTGGACGCCTGTCTGGAGACAGGTCGATTCCCCAAGTTGTGGAAGGTGGGTCGACTCGTCCTGTTGAAGAAGGACGGGCGTCCGGCGGAGTCTCCTTCGGCCTATCGTCCAATAGTGATGCTCGACGAGGCGGACAAGCTCTTTGAGCGCATCGTGGCGGGGCGCCTTGTCGGGCACCTCTCGCGTGTTGGTCCCGACCTGTCAGATAAACAGTTTGGGTTCCGGGGGGGCCGTTCAACTGTGGACGCAATCAAGCGCGTCAAGGCCCTCTCGGATGCGGCGCTGGCCAGTGGTGGGGTGTGGTTGGCAGTTAGTTTGGACATATCCAACGCGTTCAACACTCTGCCCTGGCCCTGCATCGGGGAGGGCACTCCGTTACCATGGGGTGCCTCCGTATCTGCGCCGGCTGGTCGGTGACTACTTGCGCGAGAGGTTTGTCGTCTATCCTGGACGAGACGGCCGACAGCACCTGTGGAGATGTCGGTGCGGTGTCCCGCAGGGATCCGTGTTGGGTCCCTTGCTGTGGAACATCGGCTACGACTGGGTGCTGAGGGTAAGACTCCCTCGAGGAGCCAACGTGACTTGCTACGCAGACGACACTCTTGTCACGGCCTCGGGGGAGTTCTTACAGGGAGGCTTCCCGCCTCGCCACGATGTCGGTATGGCAGGTGGTGAGGCGGATTCAACAGCTGGGGCTCCAGGTGGCGCTGAGTAAGTCCGAGGCGGTCTGTTTTCACAGACCTCGGCAGGCGCCACCGGTGGGGTCCCATATCGTGATTGGTGGCACTCGCATCGGGGTCGAGTCCCATATGAAGTACCTTGGGCTCGTCCTTGATGGCCGATGGAGTTTCCGCGAGCACTTCAAGCTGCTCGCCCCCCGACTAATAAAGACATCAAACAATTTGAGAAGATTATTGCCGAACGTCGGGGGGCCCGGCGGAGGACGTCGCCGCCTCTACCTTGGTGTAGTGCGCTCCATGGCGCTATATGGAGCACCCGTGTGGGCGGAAGCCCTGACGGCCACAAGTTTCGCACCCCTGCGAAGATCGCAGCGGGTGATGGCCGTCGGGGTGATACGCGGATACCGCACGGTATCGTTTGAGGCGGCCTGCGTCCTAGCAGGAAGTCCTCCCTGGGACCTAGAGGCGGAGGTGCATGCGTCCACGTACGAGTGGCGCTCGGCCCTCCGTCAACAGCAACAAGATCCTGCTCCCAGGGAGGTAGAGGCGTGGAAACTCCGAGCCCGGCAGTCTATGCTGGACAAGTGGCGGGAGCGGCTGGCGGAACCAAGTGCCGGCCGCTGGACTGTCGAGGCGTTCCGCCCACACCTAGAACAGTGGGCGGAGAGAAGATCGGGGTCGTTGAGCTACCGCATGGTGCAGGTTCTGACGGGGCACGGCTGCTTCGGCCACTACCTGCACCGGATCGCCGGACGGGAGCCAACGACCGAGTGCCATCATTGCGGCTGCGACGACGACACGGCGCAACACACACTGGAGGAGTGCCCAGCCTGGGCCGAGGGGCGCCGCGACCTCGTCGCAGCGGTGGGGAGTGTCCTCTCCTTGCCGGCATTAGCAGAGTCTATTGTCGGTGACGATGGGGCATGGCAGGCGGCTCTAACCTTCTGCGAACTGGTGATGTCGCAGAAGGAGGCGGCGGAGAGGGACCGGGAGATGGACCCTTCTTCGCATCGTATCCGCCGTCGGAGAGCTGGGGCCAGGAGGAGGGCCTATCATGGCCTCCTCCCCCCCACCTAGAGGCCTTGGGGCGGCAAGCTAGGGCTTCGCCGTCCCATCACTTGGGGCCTCGAGATGGTGTGCGCGTGTCCTGCGCGCCTCTCACAATGTAGTCGGGCGGAGAATCTCTCCTCCGCCCTAGCTCGGGATCGGGTCCGGCTCCACACCGGACAACGCCGGCGGGGTCGCGCGATGTAATGCTTGCGCGGTTCCCGCGACCCTGCCACTTATGGCGTCCCGAAGGACACCGTCAGGTTTTAGTCGGTTCGAGTCCGACATAACCCTCCGGCTCCCTAGCGCCGGCGGGTATCCGTGGGGATTTCCTGACGTTAAAAAAAAAAAAAAAAAAAAAAAAAAAAAAAAAAAAAAAAAAAAAAGGTTAGGTTAGGTTAGGTTAGGTTAGGTTAGGTTAGGTTAGGTTAGGTTAGGTTAGGTTAGGTTAGGTTAGGTTAGGTTAGGTTGGGGTTGGGGTGGATGGGGCAAGCCTTCTCGTGGCCCACCCTGTGAGTAGCGGTCTTGAGCCATGACCGTGAAACTAATTGCCCCCGGGGCTGCTCTCCGCCTCCGGCGATGGCTCCGACGGAGGCTGGAGGAGTGGTGGGTGCCGGGACCGCGTCATTTTGCCGGGAGACACCACTCCCGGGTGGCGCGCGTCCCTGGCCTTCGGGCGGGCCCGGCAATCAACGCGATTGCTGGGCAGGCAGTGTCAGCGCTGTCACCGTCAAATCTCGTAAGCCTGCACTGGAGTTCTTCCCTGGTGTTAGGGCCGAGGGTCCAAGGGGCTTGCTCCTTGGACCGCGAGGAAGAAAACCTCTCTAAAAAATTACTTGGGTCCAGGCTAGGGACTGGACCCTGGAGGTGGGCTGGGTGGTGGGCGGAGGGGGCTACGACATTTGACTGCCTGTCGTGGCCTCCTCCGTCCCCTACCTATGGCCGTGGGGTGGTAAGCTGGGGCTTGCCGCTCCTTCGCGTTCGGCCTAGAGGTGGTGCGCGCGTGTCCCGCGCGCCCCTCGGTGTTGCTGGGCAGGGGTTCGCCCTCACCCAGCTGAGGTGGGTTCGGCTTCGGCCGGACAGCGCCGGTGGGGTCGCGTGATGTAATGCTCACGCAGTTCCCGTGACCCCACCGAGTAAGGCCGGTGGACACCGTCAGGTTTTAGTCGGTTCGAGTCCGACATAACCCTCTGGCTCCCCAGGGCCGGACGGGTATCCGTGGGGATTTCCTGACGTTAAAAAAAAAAAAAAAAAAAAAAAAAAAAAAGGTTAGGTTGGGGTGGATGGGGCAAGCCTTCTCGTGGCCCACCCTGTGAGTAGCGGTCTTGAGCCATGACCGTGAAACTAATTGCCCCCGGGGCTGCTCCATCTCCGTCGATGGACCCGACGGAGTCCTGGAGCAGCAGGTGCCGGGACGGCTTCTTGGTGTCTGGTCCGGGCACTAGGATGTCCGTCCCTGGCTGTTGGGGCGGGCCCGGCAATCAACGCGATTGCTGGGCAGGCAGTGTCAGCGCTGCCACCGTCAAATCTCGTAACCCTGCACTGGAGTTCTTCCCTGGTGTTAGGGCCGAGGGTCCAAGGGGCTTGCTCCTTGGACCGCGAGGAAGAAAACCTCTCTAAAAAATTACTTGAGCCCGGGAAACTGGGCTCTGGAGATGGGATGGGTGGCGGTGGGAGGGGGCCGCGATGTCATAATTGATCGCGGCCTCCTCCCCCCACGCCTTGGCCGTGGGGTGGTAAGCTGGGGCTTGCCGCTCCTTCGCGTTCGGCCTAGAGGTGGTGCGCGCGTGTCCCGCGCGCCCCTCGGTGTTGCTGGGCGGGGGTTCGCCTTCGCCCAGCTGAGGTGGGTTCGGCTTCGGCCGGACAGCGCCGGTGGGGTCGCGTGATGTAATGCTCACGCAGTTCCCGTGACCCCGCCGAGTAAGGCGCCCCGGTGGACACCGTCAGGTTTTAGTCGGTTCGAGTCCGACATAACCCTCTGGCTCCCCAGGGCCGGACGGGTATCCGTGGGGATTTCCTGACGTTAAAAAAAAAAAAAAAAAAAAAAAAAAAAAGGTTAGGTTGGGGTGGATGGGGCAAGCCTTCTCGTGGCCCACCCTGTGAGTAGCGGTCTTGAGCCATGACCGTGAAACTAATTGCCCCCGGGGCTGCTCCATCTCCGTCGATGGACCCGACGGAGTCCTGGAGCAGCAGGTGCCGGGACGGCTTCTTGGTGTCTGGTCCGGGCACTAGGATGTCCGTCCCTGGCTGTTGGGGCGGGCCCGGCAATCAACGCGATTGCTGGGCAGGCAGTGTCAGCGCTGCCACCGTCAAATCTCGTAACCCTGCACTGGAGTTCTTCCCTGGTGTTAGGGCCGAGGGTCCAAGGGGCTTGCTCCTTGGACCGCGAGGAAGAAAACCTCTCTAAAAAATTACTTGAGCCCGGGAAACTGGGCTCTGGAGATGGGATGGGTGGCGGTGGGAGGGGGCCGCGATGTCATAATTGATCGCGGCCTCCTCCCCCCACGCCTTGGCCGTGGGGTGGTAAGCTGGGGCTTGCCGCTCCTTCGCGTTCGGCCTAGAGGTGGTGCGCGCGTGTCCCGCGCGCCCCTCGGTGTTGCTGGGCGGGGGTTCGCCTTCGCCCAGCTGAGGTGGGTTCGGCTTCGGCCGGACAGCGCCGGTGGGGTCGCGTGATGTAATGCTCACGCAGTTCCCGTGACCCCGCCGAGTAAGGCGCCCCGGTGGACACCGTCAGGTTTTAGTCGGTTCGAGTCCGACATAACCCTCTGGCTCCCCAGGGCCGGACGGGTATCCGTGGGGATTTCCTGACGTTAAAAAAAAAAAAAAAAAAAAAAAAAAAAAGGTTAGGTTAGGTTAGGTTAGGTTAGGTTAGGTTAGGTTAGGTTAGGTTAGGTTAGGTTAGGTTAGGTTAGGTTAGGTTAGGTTAGGTTAGGTTAGGTTAGGTTAGGTTAGGTTAGGTTAGGTTTTTTTTTTTTTTTTTTTTTTTTTTTTTTTTTTTTTTATGCTGCTTCCTCCAACGTTATCGGAGCCCTTAATCTTCTACGTGTATATTTCACACAATTCGCGCTTTTATATCAGGCTCTCTCATGCTTCATACTTGTTCTTTCTCTCATTCCAGACCTTTCATTCTCAGTGTATCAGGATCCTATCTACGCTCTTTTTTGTAGCTCATGTTATTTCTTTATTTTTATTATTATCTATCTTAACTATTTATTGCTTATTACATATATGCATTATGCCTATTTACACTTATTGTCATCTTATAGCTTACTTAATGATTAACATCCATATTGTACATAATATGGTTTAAACATTATTTTACTTACTTTTATTCCTTTTTCTTACTTTTTCTACTATTTTAAAACATATATTTAACACTTTTATTCTATCTTTACTTATAACTATATCTTTTATTGTACTTAACGATAACTTAAATCCTACAATGTTTTCTATTTCTATTCTCTCTAACGAGAAAATAGGGCAGTCGAGAATCAGGTGGGGGACTGTCTCCTGCTCTCCGGTATCACAAGGACACAAAGGGCTTTCACTACATTTGAAGCGGTGCAAATATTGGGAGAAACCCCCATGCCCCGTCATAAGTTGTGTCATAACCGCTGATTGACCCAGCTTCACCACATGCCTGTACGCATCCGACGCTCTCGGATAGAACAGCTTCGTCACGGCTGCGGTAACCCCGCCGTCGTATCTCCTGTCCCACTCATCGAGCGACTCACACCTGATCATCCTCTTTACGTAAGAAACGGGACACTGATCGTAATGCGGCCGACCTTTGTATGTAAGCGCGGCCTCCTTAGCCAACTGGTCGGCTCTCTCGTTACCCTCCAACCCCGCGTGGGCCTTTATCCAGGACAAAGACACAGCTTTGCCCTGGAGAGACAATGTTCTCAGATTTGCCCGCGCTTCCACTGCCAGGGGGTGGAGGGTGCCAGCATTTGCCACCGTTTGTAAAGCCGCCATAGAGTCGCTAAGGATGGAGCAGGACCCGATGCCACGCCGGCCGATCTCTTGGGTCGCTCTGCAAATGGCAAGCAGCTCCGCCTGGTACACAGTACAGTAGGATGACAGCCCGAGCTTAATGTATCCGGTCTCAACCTCTCCCTCCCATATGGAGAGAGCGGCACCCACTTTTCCATTAATCCTGCTGCCATCCGTGTACACCCTCACCATTGAGCCACCATACCCCTCCTCCGCTCGTTCCCCAACGCATTCATAGGACAAGTCCATTTGAAGCGCCGGATGTGGAGCCCCCATCGCAGACGTCATACACTCAACCTCGCGGTCACCCAGCCCAGGTACTGGCAGCCCCCTCCTAGCCCGACCCAGAAGAGAAACCTCTCTGACCCGAAGGTCAAGAGGGAGCAAACCGGCCAGGACCAGGCACGAGTCCAGCGAGACCGTGCGATGGGCTCGACACATTTTCTGAGCGAAGACCCGTTGCAGAGCGCCCAGCCGCTTGCCAACCCCCTTCTTGTCAGCCGCCTCCGCCCACGCAGACGCCGCATACAGGACAATAGGCTCAACTGCGGCCACGTAAATAGTCTTTATGACGTCAGGGTGCAGCCCCCAGCCGACTCTCGCCGCCCTTGCCAGTTGTTTGTAGACCCTTGTAGCTTTCCGGCAGACACCTGTAATGTGATCATTGAATGTTAGTTTATTGTCAATGGTGAGCCCTAACACTTTAATCTCACGAGACATGCGTATGTCGACCCCCCCCATGGTCAAACGTGGAGTGTCGAATTTTAGCTTCCTGGTAATTACCATGGCATTTGTCTTATGGGAAGCAAAGTTAAGTTTGTTTTTGACACCCCACGAGAGGACACGGGGGAGGGCGACAGCCGCCTGCTCTTCCACCTGCAACGCTGTGGCTCCGTCAAACACTAAGATTACGTCATCAGCGTACGCTTGGACGTAGCATCCGAGCCCCTCCAGTTCCCTTAGAAGTGGATCCAATAGGACATTCCACAATAAAGGGCCCCCTATAGATCCTTGGACGCATCCCTTTTCCGGGTTCCGAATATGTTCCGCCCCCGAGTACCTGACTTTCACCAGTCTTTCCGCAAGGTAACTATCCATGACCCCTCTCAGGTTCGATGGACACTCCTCCTCAGCCAGCCTTAATCTAATTGCGGGCCACCATGCGTTGTCAAAAGCACCTTCAATATCCAAAGACACCAAGACCACTATTCTCTTTTCATTTTGTTTTTGTCTGATGTGGTTGATGAGAGAATAAAGTGCGTCATCCGTACCTTTCTGTGGCATAAACCCATACTGGCGTCTGCTTATTTTGGGTAAGATGTGAAATCGGAGACGAACCACTATCATCTTCTCATATATTTTGCCCATGATTGACAAAAGTCCAATTGGTCTGTAAGACTTTGGGTCAGAATATGTGTCTTTACCTGGTTTGCGCAGCATGATGACCGTCGCCTCCTTCCACTTCTTGGGAAAGTACTGGTGACTTAAACAGCAATTAAATAATCTCAAGAAGAAGCCAAGCTCACCCTCGATCACGCGCAGACAGATGTCAGCAGTCAGCCCGTCACCACCGGGCGCCTTTTTCGGGTTGAAACTCCTGGCGGCCCTTAGCAACTCGCACTCTGTAAATGGCGGATCGTCATTATCAATTTGAGACGCGTTGCCTCCGTCTAGTAACTTTCTCCTGATTTCAGAGTGACACGGGCTGTCGTACTCTTGCATATCTGGGGGATAAAAGGTTTCGGCGAGAAACCTCGCAGAGTCTTGTGCGTTCAGTGTTTCACCATTTTGTTAATGGGCACGTCTTCCTCTCTTTTCTTTGTCCGTCCCATGACTCTGTAAAGTCCCTCCCATACCCCCTCTCTGTCTTGCTTCTGACAGAAGCTTTTCCAACTGTCTGTCTGCGCCGCTATTACAGCGGACTCATACTCTGATTTATGTTTCAGGTACTCGCTGACTACTGCTGTCCTGCGCACCGGTGCAGCCGACCGGATCCTGCGCTTCCGGGTGGCAACTCCCTTCTTCATCTCGGCGAGCTCTTTGGACCACCATGATAAGGTAAGCTTTTTGCTTTTATTAATTTTTGGTATTGATTGCTCACAAGCAGCATATATAACTTGATGCATTTCTTCAACTAATATGTCTATATCTTTTCGTGATGTAATTTTATCTATTCTTTCATGCGATATGTTTTTCTGAATCTTATATTGATCATATTGCTTACGAAATTCATGCCAGTTAGCTTTTCTAGTATTAAATACTCTTGTAGTTCTTACAATGTCTAGACCACTGGATTGCTGTAAATTGATTTCGAATATTATACCGTTGTGATCGGAGCTTGTGAGCGTTTCGTCAATTCTCCAGTCCTCCACCAAACCCAGGAAGTCCATCGAGCACACCGTTACGTCAACATGACTACAATACCTTTTTCCTCCCCTTACTGTATCAAAAGTTGGTACCTCTCCCCTATTCAACACCTGGAGCCCCAACTCCCCTAACATGCCTACAATCTCCTCCCCTCTGGAATCATCCCTCACACTTCCCCACCACTGACTTGCTGAGTTCACGTCCCCACCTATTATAACCCTTTTGTGTTCCAGGGCTTCCAGCACACTCTGCAGGTGCCGCAGATATGGATCAAGAGGCTGATTGGGCTCGAAGTATACGGAAACCAGCGTCACGTCCCACTCCTTGGTACGTATCTTTATCACGACTATATTATTGGTTGTGAACTGTGGGAACTGTATTACATCCAGGTCCGCGTCAAAAACGGCGATGGCTGCCTTCGACACACCCTCCCCAAAACCTTGGTACAAACGTACACCACCATAGCCACGCACCCTGCCTGCTGCTCCCACATAAGGCTCCTGAACCAAAGCCACTGTCGCTTGTTTTCTGCTCGCCTCTATCATTAGTTCTTCTAATGCTAAATTTTTCCTTTGCAGATTAGCTTGGAACACCCTGTAACGCCGAGACATGCCCTGAGAGCCCTTAGCAGTACGCCACAGAAGACCTCGAGAGCACCTCCCATCGCCTCCTCACTGGACACTCCTCGCTGAACGCGTTGTGCCCCTCGGGCACTAGCTCAGCCCTTGCGCAGTTTCTGCATGTTGGCGCCACCCCTGTCATCCTGTCAGCACAGTCGGACCCCAGGTGAGGACCCCCACAATGGCAGCACACATCAGTCACCTCCCTACACAGTCGCTTTGTGTGGCCGTAAGCCAAACAGCGCGAACACTGGATCAGCGGGGACTGGTCGACGACCCGTACATGTTGGAGATCCACCCGTACTCTTCCTGCCGCCGTGGCCCTCCCCCAGAAAGCCGGCGAAACTTCCGCGATGACGTGCACCGTGTGAGGATTACGCGCCTTCTTTCGGAACCTTACTTTCATTAAACAGTCCTCCTCCCTGAGTCCATCAAACAGTTCGCCATTTTGTTTCCGTATTGCGTTAACAATCTCCTCGTCACTGTTGTGGGACAAGACGTCTCTCAAGGATACAAGGGGGTTCTTATTTTTCATTTCTTCCACCTTCAATGTCTTTGCCATGCTTAGTCTTTCCTTCACTTTCTCTCTCTCCTCCTTACTTTGGCAACCTAGAATTATCTTTCGATCTTTTGCTTTTCTTACCTTTTCGACTTTAACCCATCCATCTCTTGCATTCACTACCTCTCTTATCTTAGTTAATATCTCTTCTCCAGTTTCTTGTTCATTCTCAGATGTCACCACAACTGAGTGAAGAGCTCCCGGCCTTGTTTTAGGTCTTCCTGTTTCTCCCGCTACCACGCCAGCATAACTCGCACCCAGGCGCGAGGCGTGCCCGTCTATAGACTCCTGTAACATCTCCATCTTCTTAGTGCTTGCTGCCAGCATCCTTGCATACTCCTCGATCTTCGCCATTAGTTCTCTACCCGCATCTGTCCCCACCTCTCCAGCGTGCCCCTTCACCTGGGCATTGGCGGTGGTGACAGCCCCTTTCTTTTGCTTCAACTCATCCTCAGACTCTTTCAGGAGCTTATATATGCGATCAAGAGCCTCCGTAACAGCGCTTTTAATCTCTGTTTTCAGGTTCCTGGACCCGTTCAGATGAAGTTTTGCTCTGGTGAGGCACGCCCTTGCCTCCACCACCCTATCTCCAGACGCCGCCCGGGAACCTACGCGACCCTCCGGCACGACGACCCGCGGACCAGAGGACACCCGCCCACTGGCCGCCTCCCACTCCCCAACACTGCGCCTCACAACCGATGCATGGCCGGGCAGTTGCTCAGGCGAATCCCTCGCAACAACACTAGCCGCATCGTCCTTCTGGGTGGGAGTCCTGATTCCGAACATCGTTGGAGAAATGCGTCAATGGATTAAAAGGTACGTTAAACTATAAAATAAGTGTATATATATAATATAAGTTGTATAAAAGTTGTATATTTAAAATCCTATTTGTAAAAAGTGTATTAAATTAATTTATTTAAGTGAATTCAATCAATGAAATCTGTAAATTTTAAAATTAACAATTTATGTATAACGTTATCTATGCTAGAATACAGAGAATAAAATTTTATAGTGTCCACCGGAAACCCCAAGTCCCTACGACTGATATTTCCGGAGATATACAATTTTAAAGATATTCAAGATGGCCGCCAATATGGCCGCCGGAAAGTCAGAATCACTTAATCTTGGCACAATATAGCCGTGTTTGGGCTCTATCAATAGAGATTAAAAAAGTTACAGTCGAATTATTTTACAGTGTAAGCCTCTGACCTACCGTCACTTTGATAACAATAAAAAACTAATATTTAATTAAAATAATTTAAAATAAATATAAATCGGATAAAATATCACAATAAAAAGTATGCAACAGAGCAAATACAGTATGCTCTTTCATATGCAATAAAAATCTGGCAAGTGACACACAAATAAAAATTTTTCAAACTACCCTCAGAATGTTTATAATCTTAATAACTTTTCCAAATTAAGAGATAAAAATCCACAAAGTATCACGTTAAATAGCTCACGTGAAAAGGCATATAATAAACAATTATAAACACTATGTCATCGATCTAGGTAGTGAGATATAAGCAAACAAAAAATTTAATATTTTAAAAATTTTACATTTTCTTGTCCAGTTTCGTGAAAACTTGATCAATTTTTCCCGTCCGATATGTCAATTATCTTCTTTTGAGGTCCTCTTTCTAACTGAAGTCTTGTCAGGGTCCAGAACACACGGCATCCAAGACCACGTGGCACGTGTTTATTGGAATGTTTGATTTTTCAGTGGGAAAAACGTAAGCGAATTTTCCGGGAAAAACTTCCAAATTGTAGAAGAAACAATTGAGACACACAATTAACACACAAAAAACAAGGGGGGGAAGCGATCTTGTTTTAAAGATATGGAATAAAAACTGATAATTATTTCACTCAAACAAAGATTTTCCACTATAACTTCAAGGAAAACTTGAATTTTCAAAAACTGTTTTGATATTCTTATAGAACTCCACAATGCGCACAAAATGATATATAGCACTAGTAACTACGATAACTTTTACACTTGTAAGAATTTTTAATTGCGGAGCGACTTAAAGTGTGTGCGTTCCGAGTGAATTCTCGACTGCAACTGGTTAGGTTAGGTTAGGGGTTAGGTTAGGTTAGGTTAGGTTAGGTTAGGTTAGGTTAGGGTTAGGTTAGGTTAGGTTAGGTTAGGTTAGGTTAGGTTAGGGTTAGGTTAGGTTAGGTTAGGTTAGGTTAGGTTAGGTTAGGTTAGGTTAGTTTAGGTTAGGTTAGGCCACAAGGCCGCAGGATGCAGCAACGCAGCCTACTGCAGCCTCTGCGCTGCGGTGAAGAAGCCCGCCGACCATCGGGCGGGCAGCAAGGCCTGCGTGGGGTCCCGACCCCAAAGACAGAAGAAAGGAGCGGCCCCCAAGGACCGGGGCCCCCTGCTGCACCTAGGCCAGCCGCCCCTGCAAGAGGCAGGGAAGAGGAGGCAATGGAAGCGGTAAATGCTCCATCTGCGCCTCCTTCAGGCGAACGTCAACCACTGCGCCGCAGCTCAAGATCTTCTTCTTCAGTCCCTGGCGCAGTGGTCGATTGATGTCGCCATGGTGGCCGAGCCCTATTTCGTCCCTGACAGTTGGTCTGGGGACGTGGACGGCTCGGTTGCCGTTGTGTCCTCTGGTGTGAACGTACCGGCCCCTGCTATCACCGCTAGGGGTCGGGGGTACGTGGCAGTCCTTTGGGGAGACATCGTAGTAGTCGGTGTCTATTTCTCCCCAAACTGGAGTCTCCGCAGAATTTGAACAATCGGTCGATGGGCTCGGGCGTGAAATTATGCGCGCCCGGCCCAGAGAAATGTTGGTGGGGCGGGGACTTTAACGCCAAATCCCGAACATGGGGTTCCCCCGCCACAGACGTCAGAGGCGAGACTCTGGAGTCGTGGGCAGCGTCGACTGGCCTCGTTATTTTGAATCGTGGTTCGGTCGAGACTTGCGTGCGGCAGACGGGAGGGTCCGTCGTAGACTTGACGTTTGCGACCCCCGCGCTCGCGCGCACTGTCCACAACTGGACTGTCTTGGAGCAGGAGGAGACTCTGTCTGATCACCGGTACATCCGGTTCGACCTCTCCTCCGCTCCGGTCAATACTTGGGTCCGTACCAGAGGACACAACAACGGGTCCTCCCCGAGATGGTGCCTCAAGAGAATGAACAAGGATTTGCTGGTGGAAGCTTCCATCGTCCAGGCCTGGTCATCAACGTCGACTGGGCCTGTGGAGGTCGATCAAGAAGCAGAGTGGTTTCGGGGCGCAATTACAAGCGTCTGCGATAGCGCGATGCCCCGGGCCCAGCTACGACCTCCCAGGCGTCAGGTGTACTGGTGGTCTGAAGAAATCGCCCAGCAGCGGAAGAGCTGCGTAGTGGCGAGGCGCCGGTACACCAGATACCGCAGAAGGCGGAATCGCGACGCCGGCGAGGAAGCACAGCTGTACGCTGCATACACGCAGTCGCGAAAAGTGTTGCAGTTGTCCATCAGCAACGCCAAGGCTAGTGCCAGAGCGGAGCTGCTCGAGACTCTGAACAGAGATCCGTGGGGGCGCCCATACAAGTTGGTTATGGGCAAGCTTCGCCCTTGGGCCCCCCCGCTCACGGAAAGTCTCGAGCCCCGGCTGCTTGAGAACGTCGTGTCGGCCCTCTTTCCAAGACGGGCCGATCATGATCCGCCGGTGATGGCCCCCGTGTCCCGTTCATCGGAGTCGGGGGTCACGGAAGAAACACCGGTGGTGACAGAGGCGGAGCTGCGTGCGGCGGTTCTCAGGCTCCGGGCTAGAAATAGGGCTCCGGGCCCGGATGGTATTCCGGGTCAGGCCTTGGCCCTTTCTCTTGAGGCTCTCGGGGAGAGATATAAAAGGTTGCTGGACGCCTGTCTGGAGACAGGTCGATTCCCCAAGTTGTGGAAGGTGGGTCGACTCGTCCTGTTGAAGAAGGACGGGCGTCCGGCGGAGTCTCCTTCGGCCTATCGTCCAATAGTGATGCTCGACGAGGCGGACAAGCTCTTTGAGCGCATCGTGGCGGGGCGCCTTGTCGGGCACCTCTCGCGTGTTGGTCCCGACCTGTCAGATAAACAGTTCGGGTTCCGGGGGGGCCGATCAACTGTTGATGCAATCAGGCGCGTCAAGGCCCTCTCGGATGCGGCGCTGGCCAGTGGTGGGGTGTTGTTGGCAGTCAGCTTGGACATATCCAACGCGTTCAACACTCTGCCCTGGCCCTGCATCGGGGAGGCACTCCGCTACCATGGGGTGCCTCCGTATCTGCGCCGGCTGGTCGGTGACTACTTGCGCGAGAGGTTTGTCGTCTATCCTGGACGGGACGGCCGACAGCACCTGTGGGAGATGTCGTGCGGTGTCCCGCAGGGATCCGTGTTGGGTCCCCTTGCTGTGGAACATCGGCTACGACTGGGTGCTGAGGGTGAGACTCCCTCGAGGAGCCAACGTGACTTGCTACGCAGACGACACTCTTGTCACGGCTCGGGGGAGTTCTTACAGGGAGGCTTCCCGCCTCGCCACGATGTCGGTATGGCAGGTGGTGAGGCGGATTCAACAGCTGGGGCTCCAGGTGGCGCTGAGTAAGTCCGAGGCGGTCTGTTTTCACAGACCTCGGCAGGCGCCACCGGTGGGGTCCCACATCGTGATTGGTGGCACTCGCATCGGGGTCGAGTCCCATATGAAGTACCTTGGGCTCGTCCTTGATGGCCGATGGAGTTTTCCGCGAGCACTTCAAGCTGCTCCGCCCCCCCGACTAATAAAAGCTTCAAACAATTTGAGAAGATTATTGCCGAACGTCGGGGGGGCCTGGCGGAGGACGTCGCCGCCTCTACCTTGGTGTAGTGCGCTCCATGGCGCTATATGGAGCACCCGTGTGGGCGGAAGCCCTGACGGCCACAAGTTTCGCACCCCTGCGACGATCGCAGCGGGTGATGGCCGTTGGGGTGATACGCGGATACCGCACGGTATCGTTTGAGGCGGCCTGCGTCCTAGCAGGAAGTCCTCCCTGGGACCTAGAGGCGGAGGTGCATGCGTCCACGTACGAGTGGCGCTCGGCCCTCCGTCAACAGCAACAAGATCCTGCTCCCAGGGAGGTAGAGGCGTGGAAACTCCGAGCCCGGCAGTCTATGCTGGACAAGTGGCGGGAGCGGCTGGCGGAACCAAGTGCCGGCCGCTGGACTGTCGAGGCGTTCCGCCCACACCTAGAACAGTGGGCGGAGAGAAGATCGGGGGTCGTTGAGCTACCGCATGGTGCAGGTTCTGACGGGGCACGGCTGCTTCGGCCACTAACCTGCACCGGATCGCCGGACGAGAGCCAACGACCGAAGTGCCATCATTGCGGCTGCGACGACGACACGGCGCAACAACACACTGGAGGAGTGCCCAGCCTGGGCCGGGGAGCGCCGCGACCTCGTCGCAGCGGTGGGGAGTGCCCTCTCCTTGCCGGCATTAGCAGAGTCTATTGTCGGTGACGATGAGGCATGGCAGGCAGCTCTAACCTTCTGCGAACTGGTGATGTCGCAGAAGGAGGCGGCGGAGAGGGACCGGGAGATGAACCCTTCTTCGCATCGTATCCGCCGCCGGAGAGCTGGGGCCAGGAGGAGGGCCTACCGTGGCCTCCTCCCCCCCACCTAGAGGCCTTGGGGGCGGCAAGCTAGGGCTTCGCCGTCCCGTCACTTAGGGCCTCGAGATGGTGTGCGCGTGTCCTGCGCGCCTCTCACAATGTAGTCGGGCGGAGAATCTCTCCTCCGCCCTAGCTCGGGATCGGGTCCGGCTCCACACCGGACAACGCCGGTGGGGTCGCGCGATGTAATGCTTGCGCAGTTCCCGCGACCCTGCCACTTATGGCGTCCCGAAGGACACCGTCAGGTTTTAGTCGGTTCGAGTCCGACATAACCCTCCGGCTCCCTAGCGCCGGCGGGTATCCGTGGGGATTTCCTGACGTTAAAAAAAAAAAAAAAAAAAAAAAAAAAAAAAAGGTTAGGTTAGGTTAGGTTAGGTTAGGTTAGGTTAGGTTAGGTTAGGTTAGGTTGGGGTGGGGTGGATGGGGCAAGCCTTCTCGTGGCCCACCCTGTGAGTAGCGGTCTTGAGCCATGACCGTGAAACTAATTGCCCCCGGGGCTGCTCCATCTCCGTCGATGGACCCGACGGAGTCCTGGAGCAGCAGGTGCCGGGACGGCTTCTTGGTGTCTGGTCCGGGCACTAGGATGTCCGTCCCTGGCTGTTGGGGCGGGCCCGGCAATTGACGCGATTGCTGGGCAGGCAGCTTCTGCGCTGCCACCGTTCAATCTCGTAACCCTGCACTGGAGTCGTTCCCTGGTGTTAGGGCCGAGGGTCTACGGGGCTTGCCCCTTGGACCGCGAGGAAGAAAACCTCTATAAAAAATTACTTGAGCCCGGGAAACTGGGCTCTGGAGATGGGATGGGTGGCGGTGGGAGGGGGGCCGCGATGTCATAATTGATCGCGGCCTCCTCCCCCCACGCCTTGGCCGTGGGGGTGGTAAGCTGGGGCTTGCCGCTCCTTCGCGTTCGGCCTAGAGGTGGTGCGCGCGTGTCCCGCGCGCCCCTCGGTGTTGCTGGGCGGGGGTTCGCCTTCGCCCAGCTGAGGTGGGTTCGGCTTCGGCCGGACAGCGCCGGTGGGGTCGCGTGATGTAATGCTCACGCAGTTCCCGTGACCCCGCCGAGTAAGGCGCCCCGGTGGACACCGTCAGGTTTTAGTCGGTTCGAGTCCGACATAACCCTCTGGCTCCCCAGGGCCGGACGGGTATCCGTGGGGATTTCCTGACGTTAAAAAAAAAAAAAAAAAAAAAAAAAAAAAAGGTTTAGGTTGGGGTGGATGGGGCAAGCCTTCTCGTGGCCCACCCTGTGAGTAGCGGTCTTGAGCCATGACCGTGAAACTAATTGCCCCCGGGGCTGCTCCATCTCCGTCGATGGACCCGACGGAGTCCTGGAGCAGCAGGTGCCGGGACGGCTTCTTGGTGTCTGGTCCGGGCACTAGGATGTCCGTCCCTGGCTGTTGGGGCGGGCCCGGCAATCAACGCGATTGCTGGGCAGGCAGTGTCAGCGCTGCCACCGTCAAAATCTCGTAACCCTGCACTGGAGTTCTTCCCTGGTGTTAGGGCCGAGGGTCCAAGGGGCTTGCTCCTTGGACCGCGAGGAAGAAAACCTCTCTAAAAAATTACTTGAGCCCGGGAAACTGGGCTCTGGAGATGGGATGGGTGGCGGTGGGAGGGGGCCGCGATGTCATAATTGATCGCGGCCTCCTCCCCCCACGCCTTGGCCGTGGGGTGGTAAGCTGGGGCTTGCCGCTCCTTCGCGTTCGGCCTAGAGGTGGTGCGCGCGTGTCCCGCGCGCCTCTCGGTGTTTTGCTGGGCGGGGGTTTTGCCTTCGCCCAGCTGAGGTGGGTTCGGCTTCGGCCGGACAGCGCCGGTGGGGTCGCGTGATGTTATGCTCACGCGTTCCCGCGACCCCGCCGACTAAGGCGCCCCGGAGGACACCGTCAGGTTTTAGTCGGTTCGAGTCCGACATAACCCTCTGGCTCCCCAGGGCAGGACGGGTATCCGTGGGGATTTCCTGACGTTAAAAAAAAAAAAAAAAAAAAAAAAAAAAAAAAAAAAAAAAGGTTAGGTTAGGTTGGGGTGGATGAGGCAAGCCTTCTCGTGGCCCACCCTGTGAGTAGCGGCCGAGCGATCGGCCGTGAAACTAATTGCCTCAAGGCTTCTCCAGCTCCGTCTGTTCTGTCAGACGGAGTGGTGGATGGAGTTAGTCCCTAGGGCGTACCAAAGTGTGCGCCCTAGGCTCAAGGGCGGGGCCCGGCAATACTAACACCTTTTGCCGGGCGGGTAGTGCCAGTTTCTGGTGCTACCACGGGAGATATCGTAACTCAGTGCCAGAGCTTGCTCTGGTCTGGGCCGAGGGTCTGGGGGGCTTGCCCCTTGGACCGCGAGGAAGAAAACCTCTCTAAAAAATCACCCTAAGCCCAAGTTTCTGGTGCTCGGCGATGGGCTGAGTGGCTGGAGGGAGTCCAGTCACTAGAGCACCAACCCATAGAGGAGCTCCCCTCTTTAAAAAGCAAAATAATCATGAGTGCGTTTTTAAAGGAAAAACTACCCCAGGAGGGTACCAGCCGCGATGCGGCTGGAGAATCCCTCCAGGCTTCGGCCTGCAGCCCCATCTATTCTGGGGGGGGCAAAAAACCGCACTGAGAGCAGGGAAACCTGCTCTCCCAAAACCCGTGGTCGTCCTTCAACGTCTGGACGACCAATCATACGCGTCCGGGTCAGCTGGCTCGGACGCTGATTCAATTTGTTCGGGGATGAGTGTGTCTTCACGCTCATCCCCTGTCATCACTGCCCGTAAAAGGCGCAGTGAAATGGATGAGGGAGCTCCAAGCTCCAAAGTCGTCCCACGTCGTAGGGGAAGACCCCCGACGACGGGAGAATATGTCGGACTGGCAAAGGCCAAACAGGCCTTTAACGAGGCCAGAGCCAGGGAGCTGGAGCTCCAGAGTGAGGAGAGCCTCTGTGAGTTGCTCCGTGAGACGCGGTCGGATGCATGTCTGGCGGACCTCACAACAGACGCCGTTGCCCAGGAGGCGGCTGGTGGCGTCAAGATCATTCTTGACGTCGCTGCCAGATCCAAAAACTTGAAGGGCACAAGTGTGAGGGCCATCAAGGAGGCCGCCGGACGGATCTCCGATGCACTGGCGGTGTTTAAGGCCCGCACGGCCTCAGAGGAGACTGCGGCCCTGCAAGCGGAAAATTCGCGTTTGCAGGCTCAAGTGGAGGCTCTCCGACGGGAGATGGAGCTCCTCAGGGCGGAGTTCCGGGCAGCTCGTGCCGGGCCCGTGCAGGCGCCCGCTCCAGTGGTGAGGGAGAAGGTCCCTCCCAAGTTGGATGAGGATGCGATGGCGTCTATCATGAGGAAAATTGGCTTCATGATAGACGCCAAGCTGGCAAGTCTGGAGGACCGACTCCTTCCAGAGAGACGCGTGAGACCCCCCGCTTCGGCCGGATGGCAGTGGGTCTCGCCCACCACCACCAAACAGGACGGTGCGTGGAGGAGCGGCTGCTCCGAAGACAAAGGTGCAACAGGCGCGGCCCCTGGCTCCTCCTCCTCCATCAATGGACGAGGGTTGGTCCACGGTTGTAAAAAGGGGTCGTGCCAAGAAGGGCCCTGCCCCTCCGCAGTCTGGGAGGAGTCAGCCGAAACCTAGGGCTCCTCCCCCAAAAGAAAAGAAGGGGTCGTCGCTTCGGCCACCGCGCTCTTCCGTGGTGGTGCTGGCGATCTCGCCCCAGGCAAAAGAAAGCGGGTTGACGTTCGCCCAGGTCCTAAGGGTGGCCAAAGAAAAGTTGGCCAGCGAAGACCTCAGCGGCCTGGGTGTGCGCGTTCGCCAGACGGCGACTGGGGCGAGATTGCTCGAGATCCCGGGGTCAGCGAGCGAGGCGAGGGCAGACGATTTGGCCGCTAAGCTCGCTACGGTCCTGGACCCCGAGATGGTGCGGGTCTCCAGGCCCGTGAAAACGGCAGAACTGAAACTGTCGGGCCTGGACGACTCAATCACCGTGGAAGAGGTGGTGGCGGGCGGTGGCCAAGGCTGGAGAGTGCTCTCCTCAGGCCATCAAGGCCGGAGAAATAAAAGCTTCGCCGTCGGGGATGGGCACTACATGGCTCAGGTGCCCCATCCCTGCGGCCAAGAAAGTGGCGGCTGGCCGCCTGTTGTTTGGCTGGGTCTCGGTACGGGTCCAATTGCTGGACTCCCGACCCCAAAGGTGTTACAAGTGCCTCCAAGTCGGTCACGTGAGGCCCATGTGCACCTCCGAGACAGACCGCAGCGAAGAATGCTACCCGCTGCGGTCAGCCCGGCCACAAGGCCGCGGGGTGCAGCAACGCAGCCCATTGCAGCCTCTGTGCTGCAGTCAACAGACCCGCTGAACATCGGGCGGGTAGTAAGGCGTGCGTGGGGTCCCGACCCCAAAAACACAAGAAAGGTGCGGCCCTACGGACCGGGGCCCCCGCTGCACCTCAGCCAGCCGCCCCTGCAAGAAGCAGGGAAGGGGAGGCAATGGAAGCATAAATGCTCCATCTGCGTCTCCTTCAGGCGAACGTCAACCACTGCGCCGCAGCTCAAGATCTTCTTCTTCAGTCCCTGGCGCAGTGGTCGATTGATGTCGCCATGGTGGCCGAGCCCTATTTTGTCCCTGACAGTTGGTTCGGGGACGCCGATGGCTCGGTCGCCGTTGTGTCCTCTGGTGTGAACGTACCGGCCCCTGCTATCACCGCTAGGGGTCGGGGGTACGTGGCAGTCCTTTGGGGAGACATCGTTCTTGTCAGTGTCTATTTCTCCCCAAACTGGAGTCTCGCAGATTTCGAACAATCGGTCGATGGGCTCGGGCGTGAAATCATGCGCGCCCGGCCGAGAGAAGTGTTGGTGGCGGGGGACTTTAACGCCAAATCCCAAACATGGGGTTCCCCCGCCACAGACGTCAGAGGCGAGACTCTGGAGTCGTGGGCAGCGTCGACTGGCCTCGTTATTTTGAATCGGGGCTCGGTCGAGACTTGCGTGCGGCAGACGGGAGGGTCCGTCGTAGACTTGACGTTTGCGACCCCCGCGCTCGCGCGCACTGTCCACAACTGGACTGTCTTGGAGCAGGAGGAGACTTTGTCCGATCACCGGTACATCCGGTTCGACCTCTCCTCCACTCCGGTCAATACTTGGGTCCGTACCAGAGGACACAACAATGGGTCCTCCCCGAGATGGTGCCTCAAGAGGATAAGAAAGGATTTGCTGGTGGAAGCTTCCATCGTCCAGGCCTGGTCATCAACACCGACTGGGCCTGTGGAGGTCGATCAAGAAGCAGAGTGGTTCCGGGGCGCAATTACAAGCATCTGCGATACCGCGATGCCCCGGGCCCAGCTACGACCTCCTAGGCGTCAGGTGTACTGGTGGTCTGAAGAGATCGCCCAGCAGCGGAAGAGCTGCGTAGTGGCGAGGCGCCGGTACACCAGATACCGCAGACGGGCGGAATCGCGACGCCGGCGAGGAAGCACAGCTGTACGCTGCATACACGCAGTCGCGGAGAGTGTTGCAGCTGTCCATCAGCAACGCCAAGGCTAG